>VMRN01000413.1:0-11670 GCA_010277015.1 Poeciliopsis turrubarensis
CACAAACACACACACTGCACAAACACACACTGCACAAACACACACTGACTCCTGCAGGTTGTTCCTGAGGAGAAACTCTGGATCTTCTGGGGTTTTCAGCAAGCAACACGTTTCTGTCTGACATCATTGCCAGAGTTAATCATGCAACATCAGAACCACAGTGACGTTCAGAGCAGCTTGTAAATCATGCAGGTTGAAAGAAAACACACTGCATGGTTTCACTCTGAGTCACATTCAAGAAAACACCAAAATAAGAAAAAACTGTTAGTTGTTGACGGGGATGTGAGGCGGGAGGATGGACAGAAAACCAGAGCAAACATGCCTACAGGAACTTACCACCTTTCTTCTTCCGTAGAGTGGCTTAAGAGGTGAAGAAAAAACATTCTTCAGAGCAGGAAACAAATTCAAACCTTTTCATGTTCATCCAGGTTTATGTTCAGAAAACCAGAGGTCACATCTGCTGATTAAATCCTTCCTGCTTCCAGTTTCATCAAAACTCCCAGAATTCCTTCAGCAGAAACCACAAGTTTACATACACATCCCCCTTTTTGTTCCTCACAGTTCATGATTATTTTAATTAATCGATGCTGCAAACATGAAACTGCAAAACACGAGAAATCCTACCAAATGTTTTCAGACAGAACTAATTTATTAATAAGCTTTCAGCAGGACACTGATTAAACCAATCAGATTATTAGCAGATTACAAAGGAATCATTTTCTATCAGTGTTTCAGTGAAAAGTTATTTGTAAATGAGTTTTGTTTTATTTTACATGTGCTGAGACATTCGCACCAGAACCAGAAACTACACTAAAGGTATTTGCTAAGCTTTAGTTTTTGCAGTGTGTTAATCTCTTCAGGCAGCCAAAGGCCTCATCATCTCACTCGCAACGCGCATGACTGGATGAACGAGATTCCCACAGTTCCCAACTCCCATCCAGTGAAACCAGAGCCAAGGCAACGGGCTTAGCAGAACCAGCAGAGGGAAAAGACCCTGTTGAGCTACTTTATTTACAAAATAAGCGGTTCATCTTCATCGCCTCCATCTGTTCATGAACGGGAGCAAAATGTGACGGCAGGAAACAGAAATATGAAACATGAAACCAGAGCAGGTCTTTGCAGGACTGATCAGCAGCGCTGAACGTTTCAGACCAGGAGACCTTCAAAATGCTGTGGTCTGAGTTTAACCCTTCCCTCCCTGAATCCCTCGGCTCCGACTCGTCCGCTGCTCTCCGATCCGCCGACTGTCTGCCGAGCCGGCGCGACTCAGCGCGACTCAGCGCGACTCAGCGCGACTCAGCGCTTTTCCTCACCACACAGAGACACAACAGGAACAGCTGCAGCAGCACACTGATATCAAGCTTTACAGGAGCAGAGGTCAAACCGCCATGCATGATGGGAACGGAGGGCAGGAGATGAGGAGGAGGAACGAGCTTTTTCCTTCTTTCATCAAGTCAAACCACAGCAAAGCCTCATTCAGCGCTGCAAGGCGGGAAGCTGCTGACTGCTTACCTTTATCCACTACAGAGGCCAACCAATGAGGAAGAGGAGCAGAGGAAGGACAGAGGTGCTGTTAGACACTCCCTCACGTCTCCAACATTACCAGAAAACCGTGAAGCTCTTACCGAGTTCCTCCAGCTCTGACGTCATGGACTTGGAGCGCATGGACAGGGCGGTGGTGGGGGCTCGCTTCGGCGGCGGAGGAGCTGAGGAAGAGTCCGAAACATGAGCAACAAAACAAAACGACTGCAGGAGCTTTCATTTATCTGCAAAGTGACAGAAACACGGTTCAGCTCCCTTCACGCTCATCTGCACAGAGACGGAAACCTTTACAGCAGTGACACTGACTCACACGGTGGTGGCAGCGTCATGCTGCGGATGCTTCTCTTCAGCAGACACAGAGAAGCAGATTCAGGTTTGTTGGGAAGACAGATGGAGCCAATAATCTGATGATTAACTCCATGAAAACAATCACTTTTCATTCTTTCATCACTTTGCAGATTTTTCATTTAATCAGTTAAATCTCTTGTTTACAGTAGAAATACGTTAAAATATGCAGATAAACACATCATTTAACTCAATTCTAAATAGGAAAACGACTATTTTATGCAGCCACATCATTCCTTTAGAGAATATTTGATCATGAGTAGCAAATGATGAATCTGCAGCTGAAAGGTTCAAACCTTTCTGCATAGAACTGATTATTATTTAATCAACTGATCAATAATTGGAAAGAAAAAGGTGCTTCTGAAATAAATTTACAGAATCTGAGGTTAAACTGAATGTGTTGCTCTTTCAACAAATGGATTCTTCAGTTAACAATTAATTCATCATTAGATTAGCTGATAATTACTCCAATAATCGATCCATCATGATTGAGTGAAATTAGTTGGTTTCCAAACACAGAAGAACTTTAACCATAAAGTTACGTTTGTGGTAAAATGTGGAAAAGTTCATGAATTTCAGTGACTGAAGTTTCATAAAATCAGCTTCAGCTGCTCAGTTTCATTTCTATGGATTATTTTCAGATTAAACTTCAGGTTATTTCTCTTCATCATCTTTAAAAGCCGTTACTAACAGCGTCACACGGCTTCCTGTTCGTTTTAGGACGTTTCCAGATGCAGTGGGTTCCCACCTTTTTTGCGCGCCGTGTCTTCCGGGTCCAGGTTCCGGCTCACCGTCACCACTTTGATCAGGAGCCGGTTTCCTCCCTGGCGGATCATGTTGACCACCTGCCTGTGGCCCACCTTCACCACGTTCTCCTGGTTCACCTGCCGAGACACAGCGGGTCAGACGGAAAATGGGTCAGACAGAAAGACGGGTCAGACAGAAAGACGGGTCAGACGGAAACCGGGTCAGACGGAAACCGGGTCAGACGGAAAACGGTTTCTGTCAGAGTGAGGAGTTTTACCGTCAGGATGTCTGGGAAGCGTTTTAAGATTCTCCCAAACTGCTTCACTCACAAACACAAACACTCATCACTCAACGTCTGACTGGAATAATCAATAGTTGGTTTCAGTTCATTTCAAAGATAAAATATTCTAACTGTGAAATAAACATCAAATTATAATTTCACATTTTCCCATTAATTTCTGCTCAATTCTTCCAATATTACAACCTTATTCTAGCAAAAGCCAAAACATGGAGGATCTTAGGACAGAAATATTTGGAGCCACTTCATGGCAGGACAATTAGAAAAAGTCTATTTTCATCTTTCAGTTTGCAGTTTTATAATAAATCTGGAAAAGATCGATCTCATGGCCTCCTGGATGCGTTAGGGCGAATTAGAGCTGGACTGACTGACTCGGCTCCCGTCCTCTTCCGGACGAGGACGAGATGACGGGAAACCGACCCGGAGCGAAACGGCGGAGAAACAGCGCCAGGTTCAGTCTTTAGAGGAAAATGTTCAGGCGATCATCTTCACCTCCAGTCAAGCTTTATATCATCCTCTGTGTTTTCTCTGCATTATGCAACACACACACGCACACACACACACACACACACACACACACACACACACACACACACGCAAACACACACGCACGCGCACACGCACGCACACACACACACACACACACGCACACACACATACACATACACACACACGCACACAAACACACGCACAGCTTTCACAAGTGCTGTGTTCAACACTAAGCATGGATGTAAAATCGTTTCCAGGTTTAGTAAATCTCACTGAGGGAAAGTCTTTACTTTTCCTCCTCTCAGGATTTTGCGGTTTTATTTCATCAGTTCATGATTTTCCTGATTTCTCCTCGTTTTCCTGATGTCTACGAATCGTTTATAGATCAGGTTTGCACGTGCAAACTGTCAGACATCAGGCCCACAGTGTTTCCAGACGGGTTTTTTCTGGATTTCTTTTTTTCATCCTTCCATGCAGATCAGATCTGAGGCTTTTCTCCAACCTGAGCGCTGAATCCCTGCAGCTCCTCCACATGTTAAGGAGCTTGATTTTCCCCACATCGTTCCCCCTGACCTGCTGCTGGTCTCCATGACGATGCATTGAGTAAACAATGCATCGTTTTGTTCCACTTTGCATTTTTCAGTCCTAAAATGTGAAGAAACATCATAAAGTTTGTGTGACCAGAGAACAGTTTGGGTTTATGAACTCCAACCCAGAGTCCTCCACTAAACAACATCTCACACTGTCACTGTGTACACACGGAGACCCACCGTCCCCCTGGTTACTAGGCAACAGTTGCCGTGTGCAACTCCCTCCCTCCTCCTCGACACTGGAGGAGGGAGCGGTGCTGGGCCTGTCATCCATGTTTTCGGGGTTTTTCTGGGGGGTCATTAAGTGGGAGTTAATTGGACACAGAGGGTTTTATCAATGAGCTGCTGCTGGGAACCGGGTCGACCCGGATCCGGAGCGTCGGTTCTGCTGCCGTGTTTTCCCAGCGACCTGCGCGGAGGTTGCAGCGCTGCGGGCCGCGGGCCACCGCCGCTGCTCTTTGTGCCCATAAATAAATTATTTAAGAACCATGTGACTTCAGTGGGTTAGTGGGGAAGGCGGCGCTCAGCGCTGCGGGTGGAGCAGAACCGGGCTTCCTGCTGAAGGACGAGGTCGATTAAAGAACTGAGGATGCACGACCTCTGAACTCAGAACCTGTGACATCACGCCCACTGAGACGGAAACATGATGACATCATACAGCGGTCAGAGCTGAAGGACAAACCGTCTGCAGCGCAGAAGAGCTGAAACTCTTCTGATCAAAAATACGACACGAAATGTTTCACTGTTTACGCGTTAAAACGAATCCATCGACGCTGACATCATCACTTCTGCCAGAGCAGGAACTGCAGGAACTGCAGCCTGGGAAGGGTCAAAAGTCAACTCCATCTGACGTTCAACATTATCTGGAGAGGAAAACGTGGCGGCGAAGTATGTTTTGTTGTCTAATGGCAGATCAGAGTGGGAGCGTGAACAGCAGAGGACCCAGAACGCCGCCAGGCAGAACTCCAGAAGTAACTGGATTTAAAACAATTCAGCGTCAGCAGCATGAAAACAAAACGCCTGCTCAAACTCTATTTTAAATCTAGTCAGGGGAGAAAAGTGAAGCTGCTGCATATTCAGGAAAAATGTGGACAAATATCTGAATTTAGAGCAGAAAATGGATTTGATATAAATCAATAAAACAATAAGAAAAAGTGAAACTTTTCTGGAAGGTTTTTCTCTCTAAGCAGCTCAGGGTTTACATTCTCAGAGGTTTTACAAAGTAAAATGAGAAGATGCATAAATGTAACGTTATTTAAGGTTTAAAATGTTGGGCCAAACTCGAGCTGAGAGCTTCATGTTTGATCTTTAGATTATTATTATTATAGTTTAAAATATTGCTCAACAGAATTTGAGGAAGGAAGATGCTTAAATTTTTACGAATTTTATAAAAAATATTTGATGCATTTTTAGTTTCTGTTTTCAGAAGTAATTTTGATGGAAAAGATTCGGTGAACCAGGTTGGAAAGCAGAAACATCCGACGCCTGGCGCTCATCCTGAGGAGACGCTCACATATGAAGAGTTTTGCTCAGGATGTTCTGATCCACATTAAACTGTATGAAGGTAAAACTGAACATCAATCCAACATCCTGTCTGCAAATATTAAACCACTCAGCTCTTCATGTCACCAGGCTTTTATTGGTTTTATTTCATCAACTCAAACATCCCAACAAACAGTTCAACTAAAACCTGATAGAAAAGTTTTGCCTGTTGAATAAGTGAAGAGCCAAACATCAGGATGTAAAACAGCTGCAGATGAAACCAGTGTCACTTGTAAAACAAGACGCAGGTCTGAGACAGACGTGATTAAAATGCACATGCATGGTCCAAGCTGACTGATCAATTAGCCCCTCATTAGTCATGCCAGTTTGACTTTAACAGCATCAGCTGATTGTCTGGCGCTGATGAATTCATGAATGCAAACAGCTTCTAGAGTGGAGCAGGCGGATCAGACAGAACCAGGAATCGGCACCAAAAACGCATCATCTGCTGCTTTCATCCAATATTCAGGATTATGGTTCTAAATATGAATGAACTAACAGTGATGAGGCAATAAAAGAAGCTTGTTTTAATGTGTTTTACTCAGACCAGCTCCTCTTGTGCTGCTGAACAGGACAACAGATTTGGACTCTGACCCAGTGGACAGACTGGAAGTGGCGCCCAGTCGGACGGCGCCGGGTCAAGGTCAGCGGCCGTAATCCCAGCAGCAGCAAACAGCCTGCAGCCGAAGCAGGAAGGTGCTGAGCCACCAAACGCCTCTTCATTAAAAATCACATTCAAAAACCAAACACTGGATAAAACCACGACGATATAAATCAGACAGTCTGCATGTGAATTAATATGCAAAACACAAGAAACATGAAAATTAAATCAACTTGTTGGTCTTGGTTTTGGTTTGGGATAAAAAATAAAGTAAAATTATAACAGGATTTCCTCTGGACCTGAATAAACATCACATATCTGTGTTTCTGGTGTAACAGTGAAGAAATGAACAGATTAATCTTTTGGTTTCTGGGGGTAAATTATGCATTTCTTTATTTGGACCAACGGAAAATGATGTTTTTGTTGGACTTTAATCCTCACACTGTCCAGAAATGCATCTACGTTTGCTGAAGATGCTAATATGTCACAATATCCTGTTTTATGAACTAACTTCAGATTTCATGGGTTTTGCTTTTAGATTAAATTTAGAAAAGATAAAAACATCAACTAAAGCTGAACGTTTGGTGTTTAAAAGTCTTGGTGACACAAAGTGTTTTACTGAGGCCAAAACATGCAGACAACAAATAAAACTAATTGAGACAATCTAAAGGATCTGAGAGGCAAACCTGACCTGGGTTCAGATCAGATCGGTTTCACATGCAAGAATCAGCCGATCGATTGATCAACTGGTGCATCTCTAGTGAAACTCTGGGTTTGATCAGAGTTTATGTGATTCACATTATATCAACAAATCCCTTCACTTTTTGTGCAAACGCATAATTTGTGTTTGTCGCTGATGTTTTACAAAAATGTCAAAAAAAATGTTGGGTTTAAGTGACTCTAACTCCAGACAGCAGGTGGCAGTATTTCTTATTCTACCACTGCCTCAGCATCACCAAATAAAGTTATTTCATGTTCTTCAAAAATCAAAAATGTTTCTGTCTCATCTGATTGTTTTTTCTCATCTTTTTTCTTCCATATTTAGATTATTTAATGAGATCAATCAGAAAAAAACAAACAGCAGCACAAAATCAGTGATTCTGATTACAAAACAAAATCATAATCAAAACGATTCAGAGGAGCTGATTAAAGCTCCTCAGTTAGTTTCACTTTTATTGTGTTCAAAGTCAGACAATCGTGATGATCCCAGTCGAACTGAGGATTCATAAACTCATCTTTAAAACAAAGATGGAGACAATCAGTGCAGCTCAGGTTTACAGGAGCAGATCAGACAGAAAGCAGAGATTCACAGGAAGGTAAAACTCCTTTCATTCAGGTTTCATCAAGATCATGACTTATTATATTGCAGAAAGCACGAGGTGTACATAAACCCTCTTAAAAACGGCTAAAACAGTAATAAATAGATGCATTCAATAAGTTATTCATTAAATCAATAATATTGAACATCTTTTCACGTTGATCAGTCCCAGCAGAATGTCTCGATTATTTCGGAGTATCAGTGATTTTGATTTTGTGACGCTAATATAGAAGTATTTATGCTGATGTATGATGGTAAATGTGACTTTTGAATCTCCATTGTGAACTAAGGTTGAGTATGAAACACTGCCACCTGCAGGTGGGAGTTAGCAGTCAATTAAACCCCATGTTTTGACCGTTGTTGCAGAAAATTCGCAATGAACTTAAAATTATGAATTAGCACGAAAAAAAGCAGCAACTGTTGATTTTGTGGGAATTTGATGAAATTTAATGCTTTAATTTGATCTCTAAAATAATATTAAGGCGTACAAATGAGTCCCTCTGGAGTTCAGAGGGCCAAATTGGAGCCAGAAAGTTTTACTGCAAAGTGAATAAACTGAAAATGCAACAGAGGAAGGATCAGCTTTAAGTGATGCTTGGATAAACAGAAGGACTGAGACTTTATTCTTATTGGTGAAAAGCAGCCAGACCTTTTTATGAAAACCTTAAACTTCAGCAGAAACGTCAAGATGAGAAGTTTCAGACTTTAGTGATGCAGTGGGCTCAGAGGAAGGCCTCCCTGTGAGGGCAGCTGGTGCTACTTCACTGCACAACTGACAGTCAGGGGTGTGCAGGGAGTCCTGAGGGAGAACACACACCCACACACACCCACACACACACCCACGCACACACACCCACGCACACACACCTGCACACACACACACACACCCGCACACACACCCACGCACACACACCTGGAGGCATGGGTAGGCAGATGCATCTGCATGGTACCCAGGTCACACTTCCCTCTCTCGGCCAAAGTTGTGCGTTATATAAGCCAGTAAGTGCTCCGCTCCATCTACCTCCAGAGCGAACACACGCGCAGAAACACGCAGCTGAAGCTGCACGCTTGTGCAGAAAGCAGATCCATGCATGTTCTGTCCCGCTAGCGTGACTTCAGTGCACATTAGTGCGTTTTAAAGACCAGAGGATGCATTCTGCAAACATTTGATCTGTTCAGGTTTGAGCAGACCAGCTGGTGTCTGCAGCATTCACACAAACATTTGAGGTAAAGAGCCAACATTTAATGTACAGTTTAGTCCCTTCATGACACATTTATCACCAATATCTCTTCACCTGCCTCAGAGTTTTGATGTTTACTGAACAGGATTTTTTACAGGAAGGAGATTCAAACGTTTCCAAAGACCAGAAACCAAATAAACAAATAAAATCACATTTCTTGCAGGTTTCTTGCTGAAGAGTCAATGTGATGTATTAGCACGGCAAAGTAACTAATATTTTCACAATGGCATGTTTTCCAATGCAACAGCAAAAACTATTTAAGGAGAAGCTCCTGTTCATTCAGGCTGGATGAGAGAGCGAGACTTTCAGTGGATAACAGGAAGGCTAAACCGATTTGTTCAGCCGTCCTGGGATATTTGGAAAAGTTAATATTATTCCAGAATTTAGCAAACGAAGTCATTTTGATAAACCTGAGTGACATTAAACAGAAGAAACGTGACTTCAGACCAAAGACTGTCTGAAAAGACAAACCAGCCGTCTGACCTTTCGGCTTCAACACCTCCAGTTCTTCTCATGCTGCAAAAATCCCTTTGAATTTTCAGGCCTGAAAATGTTTCACCTGTCCATCATGACCCTCAGCAGTTGCTGACTCAGAGTCTAAAGATGTGAAGATGTGCAGCCGGTTCTGCAGGAACCCGGATGATATTTACGACAACGAGGAGAGTTTAATCACAAGAGTCACCTGCTGCATTAAGAAATGCAGCGCTGCATTTCTTAATGCAGCAGGTGCTGCACTGGGCTGAAGTGCAGAACCTGCTGCATCCGAGGACGTCGCATTTCTCTGTTGAACTTTAAACTCTGCTCACATAAATAATCATTTCTGATTTCTGTCTTTGAGAGGCGATGGAGCAGAAATCAGTACAAATCTGTCGACTTCCAGAACGTTACGGTCAGAAGAGCTGCACATGTGTCTGCACATGTGTCTGCACATGTGTCTGCACATGTGTCTGCACATGTGTCTGCACATGTGTCTGCACATGTGTCTGCACATGTGGCGAGGACGCAGCGTTCACCTGTCAGAGATCTGTCCCCGCTGCTCGTCTGCTGCCGGACTGGAAGAGGATGACGCTCATCGGATCCGACATGTCGGAGCAAAAACGGCCTCTCCGCATCGCCTTGACCTCCACGGAGCGGGACAGCGCCCACTTCCACGGCCCACTTCCACGCTGGCTCGGCCCAGAGCCGCAGCGGTTCAGCTTTCAGCAGTTCAGCGTCGCAGCAGGGGAGCGAAGAGCAAACGTCCGGTTTATTTACAGCAGGAAGAGCTGCTTTACTGCTGGACCTCTTTACTCTGATATAAACTGTCTTCAGAATATTTACGACGTCGGAGCTGAACTTTGACACGTCACACAAACCGCTGCAGAGGAGCTGCAGAGCAGAAGCTGCACAGGGATGAGGAACCGGACCTGGAAGGTTTGATCCATAAAACTCTCCTTGTTCTCGCAGACTGTTTCACTGTGCAACAGTAAAACGATGCAACCTGCCTCAGTCTGTTCACAAACTGAACTTTCACTGGGGATGATGTGGATGAAACCAGCAGGTTTACGGTTCATCTGAAGAACGGATGTATTCCTCTGTCACAAACAGCGCCGGACTTTCAGGATTCAGTTCTGTTCAGTCCATTTATGCCAACTCAAGCCATTCAGTCCGTTTGTGAAGGTTGAATGCTAATCGACCTCTGACCTCTGGTCCTCCAAACCTCTAGGTTCGGATGAAGTGAACTCTGATTCGGCTTGAATGCCTAACGTCAAGCGGACCGGAGACCGCTCCAAAAGCAGGAAGTGGACGACAGTGCAGGGCATTCTGGGTAAAGACAACCAAGACAAACGTGCTAGCTTCCCGCTAGCAGGAGAAATGGCTCCTGGTCTCTAGCCAGAAATCCTCCAACACTAAAATCTGACGCCTGCATTTTGTTTCCATGAGGTGAGGAAGGAAGTTGCCTCGGATCTTCAGAGGTTTTCTTGTTCAAGTTGCTCAAAGGGTTTGTTGGTTTGAGAGAAACAGACTGTCAGGGAAAACCCACCAGAATCAAACGTTTTCTGTCCTGATTTCCTCTAAATGAATCCATTATGTTTCATTTAAATGTGTGAAAACTTTGTTAACACAGAGATCCTGTTTGTTTTGAGGAACTTTGCTAAATTTGCGAGCTCTTTGTGAATTAGACGAACACATTACTCTGGCTGGAGGTTGAAACACATCACATTAAATTTCTCATAATAAAATAATGAGACTGCATGTGAAACACGACTGCAGGAAGACAGAACATCCCTGTTAGTGTTTAGGTTTCATTTTCTGCATCTATAATTACGTCTTCACAAAAACTCTAATGCTTATTTTTCCTGTTCCTCTTTCTTTACACTGACATCATGTGTTTCTGGGACCATGAAACAGAAACATGAACTGCATGTTAAAGCTGAAACTGAGGCTGCAGAGAATCAGCGCTCGCTGTGACGTGAGTTTCATGTTTATGTAAAATATGATCCATGCATGGCTAACGAGCTGCAGGCTGTGCAGCTGTCAGGGCTTCAAACCTCTCAGGCCTTCGGAAGCTTTCTGGAAGCACGTCAGTCCTGCAACATATCAGCGGTTCTCACTTCGTTCTGAAGCCGATCGAATCGATGACGGGAGAGAGACTCAGGGAAATATTGGAGGAAGTTTAAATTTGACTGAGGATGAGCTGCAGACGCAGAAGCAGCTTCTCCTCATTTGATGCTCCATTTAACAGAAACACAAAACAAACCAATCTCCAGTTCACCACCGCTACCACACACACACACACACACACACACACACACACGCGCACACACACACACACACACACACGCACACACACACACGCACGCACACACACGCACTCACACACACACACACACACACGCACACACACACACGCACGCACGCACACGCACGCACGCGCACACACACACACACACACACACACACACACACACACACAC
>VMRN01000413.1:11770-22675 GCA_010277015.1 Poeciliopsis turrubarensis
CGCACACACGCACACATACACACACACACACACACACACGTGCTCGTTATGGAGCCGTGTAAAAAAAGCGAGCCAGAAATAGACGACGTGATTTTCCTGGACTAACGTAGCAGCTGTGATACGATCTGCAGCTTTGCTGCTGCGTTACTGACTCACATTCAGCGGCAGCAGCGCATTCTGGAAACACAGAAACGCTGAAGATTACTTCAAGTCATTTTAATCAACACAAATCCGTACCGCACTACAAGATAAAAACCCCAAAGAGATCAAAGCTGCTTACACGACACAGCGCCGCACAGTAATCATGGCGCCTGGAGGGCGGAGCGTTTGCTTCAGGGTTTCTGAGCCACATCTGTCCAGAACAACACAAACACTCACTTCCCCATCAGACCACTTCTTAGGCCTGGTTCAACTTTATACTGCAGGAGAGCAACTGACCTGATGAGCTCATGGAAAACGAAGACGGCAGAACATCTTCAACCGTTCACACAATGAAACACAGGAACACAAAATCAACAAACGCGATTTCACTTTCTGTTACTGTATGAAAGTGTTGCAGGTATTTAGTCCATCATGGAGCAAAGAATAGAACAGAATAGAAAAACTTTATTAATCCCATCGGGAAACTGAGGTTGTCTGTTGCTCACATATTATTTCACATCCACACAACATTAAGATCGTACAACTGGAGACATCCTTAAAAGACACAATAAATACAATAAACACAATAAATACATTACCACTAAAAGATCCATCCACCCATCGACTGGCCTTCGTAAAGGTCATAAGGTCAGAACATCAGCAGAGACTAGCAGAACATGGTGATTTAGCAACTTAGTTGCTACATTTAGCAACTTTTCCAATCACTCCAGCAATTTCTTCTCGCAAAAAAGTGACTAGTGAAAAATCAAACAACATTTTTCATTTTTACAGCAACAACATCTCTCAGTGATTTAAAAATAAAAAGTTTATTGGCCAAAATCAGAATCATAATTTCATCAGATATTGACGCTTTGCCTGAATTAGAGGCCAGAAGCAGAAGTTGCAAACCAGCAAGGAGCACACAGGTCCTGCTCCGAGGTTCGGACTCTCTGAGCGTCGTGCCTCTGGTACGGCGCCGGTGGAGGAAGCGTTTGCTACATCAGGATTTATTCTGCAAACATGTTTCCATCTACACTTTAGCCTTTTACAGAAAAGCCAAATACAACCTCAAGTGAGAGTAAAAAACCTTTTTTGTGAAACTGAGGAAGTTATTTAGAATTTCTATCAAACTTTTTCATTAGTTCAAAATGCAAATTTAAAAAAATCAAAACTACAAAAAACCCAAACTTGGACAACAAATGTAAAAACCTTTGCTAAACCTCTGAACAATCCCACATGTCTACAGGAGAACCAGATTATTGTCCTCTGGAAAGAGACCAGTTTCAAAGACCTGCTCAAATAATGAAGCTCAAAAGCTTCCAAAGTTCACCTTCAGGACGTTTACGACACCGTGAGGACTTAAATCCAGCAGTTTCCTGCAGAGAGGCTCAGCGAACAGCAGGAAGACGTAAACAGGAAGCTCCTACCTCGATGAGGAAGTCGCCCGTCCGGAGCCCCGCCTGCCAGGCCACACCGCCCTCATCCACCGACTCCAGGTACTGCAGCGCCGGGAAGGCCGGCGTGGGCGTGAACTCCTCGATGGGCGTGTCAGCTGCAGCACAAAGGGACTGAGGTCAAGGTCAGAGGTCAACCTAATCCTGAACTATGGTGAATTCTGGATGTGTGAAACGACCAGATTCACTTGTTTCTATGACAACCAGGTAATTGAACTCAGTTTCAAATGTGTTTCGATTAAATTAGAGGTTTTTATTTCCATAAATTGAGTTTATTTAAAGTCCAGCAGATTGGAGATTAAATCTTTCAACCTTCCAGGATCGGCCCGTTTGCCGGAGGTCAGAACTCCTCCAAGAAAATTTAATGAAGAATTTTTCAGCATCGTTATTTTAATTCAGCATGAATAAAAGC
This sequence comes from Poeciliopsis turrubarensis, assembly GCA_010277015.1. Lineage (NCBI taxonomy): Eukaryota > Metazoa > Chordata > Actinopteri > Cyprinodontiformes > Poeciliidae > Poeciliopsis > Poeciliopsis turrubarensis. Next base: position 13,778 of record VMRN01000413.1, read on the forward strand.
TTCAACGTTTTCTTTCTTTGCTCTGGTGGTTCTGGTAAAAACTGTTACCAAACACCAGGCCTGCCGTCCTGCAGCTTGCAGACGTTTTCCGGAGCAGGGATGGATCTGCAGGACGCAGGAAGGTCGTTCAGGGAGTGCAGATAAATCTGGAAGCCAACAGTGATGGATTTCCTGCCATTAATGGAGATATTCAGTTCATAAGCAGCTCCTTCCTGTTGCTTCTGTCTCCTTCTAACAGGATTGATGGGAATGTTTGGGAAAAGTCATTTAAAGACAGTTTGATTGGTCCAAAGTTCTACTGAACTGTTTTTCATTCATTATTTCTTTTGCATGTTACATGAACTATTTATTATGGAGATAATTAAATAAAACAATGAAATGAAACAAAGAAGTTTGTAATCAGCCGCCTATGTCTGAATAAAACCAGAGAATTTAGAAACTGTTAACCGTTAAGCACCAGGAGAAACTGTTGGTCTGATTTCTGTATCATGCGGCGCTCAGGCCGACCAGCCACGGCTTTGTAAACGACTCGACTGTGAACATCTGGATGCCCAACATCTGTCTCAGCTTCATCAAACTCCAAACCAGAACTCCAGCAAAACCCTCCGTCCTGCGGCTCTAAGAGGAAAGCAGCCACTTTCAGAGGCCAGAAGTCCTGATGTGAGTACAGTAACTCCATCCATCCTGCCGGGTGGAACCGGCCCCGACCCAGCCCTCCCTCTCCCCCCTTCGCTCGCCCGCTCTCGGGGAGGGTACAGAATCCTGCGGCTGGGAGAAACCAGTGGTGACAAGTGACACTTCCTATAACTCACCGTCTTACTGGGAGACACACACTGCGAGCGCATCCCAAGATCTCATGGGAGCTTCTTAACACCGTAGTGATGTTTCTGTGTGTGTGTGTGAGAGAGAGAGAGAGAGAGAGAGAGAGAGAGGGAGAGCAAGAGAGAGACAGAGAGAGAATAGTAATGCAGGGCGAGGAAGAGGATGTGAGCCGATGTGACAGCCCAGCATCAGGGCATGTTTGTGTGTTCGGCCCGGCCCAGTGAGCGGGGCCGGCTCCGCTGCTGCAGGGTGGGAGTCAGTGTGTGTCACATGGACTGGAACATTCCTCTGGTTTTACTGAGCAAATCCCTCCTTACCTCAGCCAGAAAACAGAAACATCTACAACAACAAAACAGCCTCTCGACAGAATCAAAGACCAATTCACCGATGCTGCACAGAACTGGAACGCAACGTAGATTATGACACGGCAAGAAACGTCGTAGAAACCGCAGCAGCAGCAGCAGCAGCAGCAGCAGCTCCAACCAGCTATTTTTAGAGCCCGTCTCACTGCCTGCTGGAGCCTCAACCCGCCTGGATGTGCCTCTCGTATCACAACAAGCACTGAGGAGCTGGGAGGGGGGCTGAGAGGACGGTGGACAGGGACGTGTCAAACGTGTCCGGAGGAGCTGCATGCCAGCAGGCCTCCTCTGCGCTGATGACATGTTGTGCTGCTTCACCTCGACATGGACGGTGGTTCTGGTTCAGGAACCCACCGATCTGAAAATCTGATATATTGTCTATATTTCCCAACCGACCTGACCGCTGACATTGCTTCCTTACTTTAGTCAAAAACCGACCAATCACATGGTCACATGACCAAACGAATACCACACGACCACGCCCCCTTTCAACATAAAGCAGATTTTTACTGAAAAATCTGTTTGACCCAATATAAAACGAGTTGTTCATGTTGTTCATACCGGCCCAGTTTTAATGAACAGACTGACACAGATACAAATTCCTACCATCAGCTGATGTCGATAATATCATGCATTCCTCATTTGGTTGCTCTGAAGAGTCAGTGGCAGATTTACGCCACATAATGCTGCAAAGCTTCACAAAAACAGTGAATCTGAAAAGTAGTTAATTAATATCTTCACAGTGATTCACTACTTCAGGAAGTTGGTCAAGATCAATACCAGCCGCATGCAAAAAAGACAGAGAAAGTCAGTTTAACAAGTAAATATACGACTGAGCAGCAGCAGTTTGAAAGCATGGCGGCTGAAACGTGGCAGCCAGGCATGAGATGATGCTGCTGCAGCATCGCATGCGGCGCCTTCTTGTGCTCCAATTGTTCCAAGATTGATTTAACCGGAAGATGATGAGATGCACTAAAAACTAACTGGGTTAACAAGCATTAGTTTGTGATTTTGGATCAGAACTTTATTCAGGTTTAATGTAAATTAAGGGACATAAATTACAGCTGATCATTATTTCAGTAATCAATCACTATCAATTATTTTGACAATAAATCAGATTGAAAAAGTGGAACATTCTGCATATTTTCATTCACTCACTCAAGTATTTGTATATAATATTAGAAATAAATTAAAAACATACAAATAAATTATTTTGAGATAAGAAAACAAACATAACAATAACAGCATTAATTATTATGCATTTACTTAATTCATAACAACTGTTATAACTAATCCTGCAGGGATTTTATCATTTGTAGCATCTGCAGGTAAAACATGAAATCATTTGAACATCAGATTGGTCTAATCTGCTGTGAGCAACTAAACAGTCCATTCATTTCCTGTCCAGTTGATAATTGAACAGATTTTACTGGCAGAATTTGAAGCAGGTGAAAATCAAACTAAAACTTGAGGAGTTTTGTTTAGAACAGATTCAAAGACAAATGAGTTTTTTGTTTTCAATGCAAAATGTTGATGTTTTTGATCTCTTTGGTTAACGATTAACCGATTACGATTATTTCAATAATCGATAAATTGCCTGACATTATCTTTTAAAGCTAATCGTTAACACTGGAAGTTGTAACTGTCAGGTGAAATTGTTGAGAAGTGCAGCCCTGACCGCGCGGCCACGCATTCTGCGGGGCGCATTCGGTGCTGTAAAGTTATTTACGGACTCAAACTGAGGCTTATGGCGCTTTTTCTTGAATGCGTTCTGTGGTGAAACAGACAAACATGCAGATGCATGGAGGGCAGCGTGCCGGTCAGGAGAGATGCTGCTGCAGCAGCTGCTGCAGCTGCTGCTGCTGCTGGATGTCAGAGTCCAGAGTTTAACAGGCGTTAGGCTATAATGTCAGAAAACATCCAGCTGATGTGCAGCGCCGCATTCAGGCTGTTTCTCTTCTAATGCACAAACAGCCCGACATGCACAGAATTAGGGTCATAATCTGGATTTCAACGCGCAGCAGCTGTGCCCGCAAGTTGTTAGTCGGTATAAACAGAATTAGGCATTTAACTAAATCTGCCACCAACAGACATGCAGAGGAATCCTTGACAAAAGCAGCCATAAAGGAGTGAAGCTCCTACCTTTGGCCCCGCGCAGGACGAAGCCGAAGCCCTCATTCTCCTTCTTCTGGAGCACCACCGTCTTCTCATCCACCACGCAGTCACTGTGGAGCAGATGCCGCGCAGAGCGCCCGTTAGCACAGCCCATCATCCGCAGCATAGCCACGGACGCCCTGCCCGAGTGGAGGTTCATGCTGCTGGAGGAGCGCTAGTCCGGCCGGGGCAGGGCAGGGCCGGGCCGGGCCGGGGCAGGGCCGGGCCCCCCACCCCACACCACCACCGCCTCCTCCTCCTCTGGCTCTAGCAGCCCGAGCCGCCGCGGCCCCGGCAGCCCAGCGACAGCATGTCCGGGAGAAAAGACGAGGCTCAAGATAAAAATAATCCAAACAGAAAATAAAGTGAAGAGGAAACGACGGTGACGGCTGCAGCCGCTGCGTCTGGAGCGGAATCTGCCGCGCGGTTACCGCTGCCGCTCCTGCCGCTGCTGCGGAGGAGCCGAGCGGCGGTGCGGCAGTGCGGCGCCTTCGAGGAGACGCGACATGAGTCTGGAGGTTGAAGGCGGCTCAGCGGCTCATGGTGAGGCGGGAGGAAGGCTGCGGCTCGACGGGAAGGCGGGCAGGGAGGGAAGGCGGGCAGGGAGGGAGGGAGGGCGGCGGAGAGACGCGGCGTGGAGCGGCGTCGGTTGGAGAGCTCCGCAATGAGAAACCACAGCAACAGACTCGGCGGAGAGATAAGCGGAGTGGGAGTGGGTGGGTGACAGCACAGTCATTTACCGACTTCTTAAAAAGTGTCTCTGTCTGCCTGTCTGAGCAGATGACTGAGAATGAAGCTGCGGATCAGTTTGTTTACATTACAGCCTTTAACTAGGACACTACAATCTGAAAATCCTACAATAAAGAGGGATGAAAATAGTTTCAAACATTTTTTATTACTATTATAATTTCAAATCCTCACCAGTTAAAACCGTTTCTATCACATCTGGAGTTCCCCAGGGCTCTGACCGAGGGTCCATTTATGATCCACTTCCTTCCCATCGGAAGTTATTGAGCAAAATTACTAAGAAAATTAAAAAATCTTTATAAAGTTCATTTATTTTAGCAAACGGACTGTAAAACAGACGTTTTCTGGAATTCTGTGACTTGTGATGATTATGACTTACTAAACGCCAAATGAAACAGGAAGTTATGAGATGACATGAACAAAAATGGACTTTAATACAGAATGTCAGATTATTCCAAACCGATCGCAGTTCAGTCTCGACATTAACGCAGACATCACAAACGTGTTCTGTGAGGATGGTAAGCCATTAACAAGCTGACTGTTCACAACCTACTTCATACAGGCACATTAACAGAAAGTTGAGTGGAAGGAGGAAATTGTTGTGAAAGTTGCAGCTTTGAGAGGAACGTGAAGCAACGTCGGCCTCCATGACATGCTGCATTACTGCAGTAAGTCATGCAGAAGGAGTGAATACAAACATTTAATCTGAGATTTTAATCTGAGATTTTCACCTGATTTACTTAAGAAGCACATTTGAATTTTGTTGCTCTGAATGCAATCGATCTTCATACTTTGAGTTTGACTTTTTCCAAATAAAGTATTGAGGTAAATAATTTTTTTTATTTTTATTTATTGAGATGCATCTGTAAAATGCTGATAATTAGCTTCACTTCCAACAGAGTGTAACCTGTAATTCAGGAGTCTTTGGGATGTTTGCATCCTCAAAAGCTTCAGTTTAAATCTTTGCTTGCTAACAAATCCTTTAAGTCCTTTTATCATCAGCGACAGAGCAGATAAAACCGTAATCATGGGATTGTGTGGCTCACTAGAAGACGTAAACATGGCTGTGTGTTCATGCGATGTGTGTGAGCTGCAGCTGTGGTGCTGCAGCCTCCGCTGCTGCAGCTGCAGCTGTGGTGCTGGAGCCTCCGCTGCTGCAGCTGCAGCTGTGGTGCTGGAGCCTCCGCTGCTGCAGCTGCAGCTGTGGTGCTGGAGCCTCCGCTGCTGCAGCTGCAGCTGTGGTGCTGGAGCCTCTGCTGCTGCAGCTGCAGCTGCTGCAGCTGTGTTGATGAGGAATCCTCCATGAGGTGATGAAGCAGCAGCTTCTCCAGAGCAGCTCAGGGAGCCCGTTAGGTCTGACTCAGCTTTACGCTGCCGCGCCTCTCATCCTTTCTGAGTCCTCTCAGTTCACTTCCTGCTAACATGCTAACTTCTGAATCACACATGCAAAATGAAAAAATGGTGCATTCGGCTCTGGAGACGTCCGAACCAAAGGTTAAGCGACCTTAACCTTTGGGGCGACTGCTGCAAGGTGCCTCATTCATCTTAAATCAGGATTACAGCGAACAGACACGTGGGATTAGAGGGAGAAAAGACAGACAGAGGAACGAAGGAGGAGAAAGAGCGGTGACCGCCATCCTAGCAACTGTTCCCTTAGCAACTACAATCTGTGTAGAGAGGAAGGAGGCCAGCGATGCTGATACACCGAAGGTTACCTCACAGCATTCCCTCACACACACACACACTCACACACACTCACTCTCACTCTGTGCTAATCTGAAATCTGGTCTCTGTATCAGGCCAGCAGCCTGAAAGCTGATCCAACGTGTCATGTTGTTCAGCAACAAGCGGGGAGGGCCAGCAGGCTGCAAATAGAGCTGAGCGTGCAGCAACATGGGAGGAAATGTGAAGCATCTCATTGTGAGCTCCACTGTGGGAGTCTGCAGGGTATTTATAGCGGCTCTCTGAGCTGCATGGTCAGATTTTCATCCCTCCACTTCAGGAATCTGGAGATCCGGAGGTGAGTTATTCTGCTCCCTCCTTACATCACCAGCGCATGAGAAGAAAGCCTGAAAATCAGCCTTTCATTGTGACCCATTAATGGCGTTCTGCAGAGTACTCTCAGTGGCGGTTTCCTTCCCGCCGGCTGCATCCATTTGTGCCTGGTGACTGAGCAACGCCGCCGCCATCATCAGCGTTTTATCCTGGACCGCTCAGGGAACTAATGCAGCACGGATGGAGGTTCACATCTGGAGTCCAGCCAGCAGCGCAGCAACATTCTGCAAACCAGAAGAGTTCCTGCATCGATAAGCATCAAACGCTCAGGGAGAGAGTTCATGGGAAAACTCGCCTCTCCTGCAATGCTGAAAATGAAATTAGTCCCGTTTTCCTACTTCCAACAAAGTTTTAGACAGCCTGCACTTCCCTTTGGGAATATCCCGGCTTTCAAGTTTTTATTCCTGCTGCAAAAAGTTTGAACTGCTGATGATGGATTTTGCTGAGCTGCTCTTTTTATAAACTTGTTCAAAGATTTTTAATTATCTTGAGGTCAGGAGGCTGAACAGACAAACGTCTGAATGTAAACTAAGATCATCATGTTTTACAAAGAATGAAACAATAAAACATAAATGAATGAGCCTGGCTTTACACAGCCATTATTTTATTATTTGGTTTTTATAAAGACACGGCTGCATGTGGACAAGGCCAAAATAAATAAAACATTTGACTGAGTTTGGATATCTTCGTTTGGTTTCCTCTACCAGATAACAGGATTCTGTCGTCCTGATGAAGACGTCTCCTCTGCCTCTCTGTCCCAGCTGTCTGCTAACCTGCAGAGTTTCAGCACAAAGCGCACACTTCTCGTCTTCAAGTGCATTAGTCAGGATTACGGGGCTGCTGTCAGTGATCGATCGGGTCTACCTGCAGGTCTGGTTTCATCTGTGTGTGACCTGCTGCCTGCCTGCCTGCCTGCCCACACACACACACACACACACACGCACACACACACGTTCTGAAGAAGATAAATTCCTCCTTCCTTCCCCACTGGCAGCTAAAAACACACACATACATCTTTAAAGAGGAGAGAAAGGCTGGACAGGAGGACCACAGCGTTCCATAAAAAGGAAAAAACCTGAGCAACGTCTCAGAAAGAAAATAACAACCATTAGGGATGTTTGGTCTTTCAAGGAAAAACATTCCTGAAACCTTTGGACCCGGAACGTCGCAGAACCTCGAGTCTGCGTCAGGTTCTGCATTTGGCCGAGCAGCTTCAGCCCTGCTGCGTGACGCATGGCAGAAACGCTTCACCTTGACCCACATGGAGGAGTCGGCGCTCCGGACTCGGATTCGTGCCAAAGCACATCCAGCTGAGTAACGAGGAAACATCTAAATCATTTCTCTGGGTCCAACGGTCCTTCAAAGGCCTTCAGGGCCAAGTTTTAAAAACACATCAAAATGATGAAATCAGTTCATAGAGTTAGAAAACCATCTGCACTGACATATTATTTTCTGTTAGAAAAACCTGTTGCAGTGACTAAAACTGGAATTTAAAGTTTTTGGGAGATTCCATTGAATCGGTCTTGGTCCAGAAACGGTTCTGAATCCTGCTGTCAGCTCTAGAAGAAAATAAATTTAGGTTTTCACTCCTGTAATTCCTTTATTTTAGTCCCGATCAGTGTATGAGTTTGTTAACTTGTAACTTTCTCCAGGCACTAAGTCCAAAGTGGGTTCTGGAGGGCCGACGTCCTGCGTGTTTTCATGCTCTGGCTGGTTTAACGCACCTGGATCCAATCATGACTCGCTACAAAACCTCAGAAGAACTTTGACCTGCTGAAAAGGTTGTTTCTCCCAGCAGGCAGAGACTGAAACATGCAGGACGCCGGCCCTCCAGGACACACTGTGGGCCCCCCGCACTAATCAGAAACATTTCTTTTGCTAACGCTAAAGCACCAACATGCTATTTAGCGATGGCTAATGCTAAAGCGCCAAGTGATCTGTGTGCTTTCTGACCAACGCCAGGTCAGGTTAGAAGAGTCACTTCCTGAAGCATGAACCGTCAGAGTGTAATGACAAATCACACCAGTTGAGGGCGATATACTATGTCGCAACACATGGTGCAATCAGAGCTTTAGCGAGTTAGAATTAGCTAACATGCTAAAGTTAGCTAACCCAATCAGCAACACGCTGTCGCCATGTGCAATTCAGGAGGAATTGCTGCAATAACGATCAATGCGGTTTGACTGTATTTGTAATAATACAGACGTCTTTAGATCTGAATCTGACTGTTGGACCCATTAGTCTGCATGAGGTTAGAAAATCGTTGGCAGCATTCCCAGAAACAGAGTTCATGGATGAGATGTTTTAAAGAAAGAGACCTGAGTTCTCTAGGACCGGATCAGAACCGGCCACTCAGTCCATTGACATCCTGCAGAGACTCACCAAACTGAGTCATGGTGCTAAACAGAATCAGAGCGGAGCCGGGACGAGACCAGGTTCCTGCTGGAGGAGATCACATACATCTTCATTGTGTTAAAGCGGACCTGACAGCAGAACTCGGTACCACTGCACGTCAGGAGCCATCACAGCAAACCGTTCACTCACAGAACCCGGTCAAAGCCCAAATTTCAACCCATTTTCCTTTTTCTGAGGAGAGAAAACGTGAATGAAGGCAGACATGAAGCGCTGGCTCACCTGGAGGCGTCGAAGCTGTCATACGAGCCCACGGTGTAATGCCTGAAGAGTTTCCGTCTGTCGGCCCGGTCCGCTCGGGAATCTGAGGAAGAGCCCAGCAGAACCTCATCAGAACCACATCAAAACC
>VMRN01000413.1:22775-40616 GCA_010277015.1 Poeciliopsis turrubarensis
CATCAGAACATCATCAGAACCACATCAAAACCACATCAGAACATCATCAGAACCTCAGCAGAACCTCATCAGAACCACATCAAAACCACATCAGAACCTCATCAGAACCACATCAGAACATCATCAAAACCACATCAGAACCTCATCAGAACCTCATCAGAACCTCATTGGAACCACATCAGAACCTCATCAGAACCTCATCAGAACCACATCAGAACCACATCAGAACATCATCAGAACCTCATCAGAACCACATCAGAACATCATCAGAACCACATCAGAACCACATCAGAACCTCATTAGAACCACATCAGAACCTCATCAAAACCTCATCAGAACCTCATTAGAACCACACCAGAACCACATCAGAACCTCATCAGAACCACATCAGAACATCATCAAAACCACATCAGAACCTCATCAGAACCTCATCAGAACCTCATTGGAACCACATCAGAACCTCATCAGAACCACATTAGAACCTCATCAGAACCACAGTCCACTTCCTGTCTGCTTACAGGAAACGTGGAAACGCCTGCAGGAAGCAGGAAGTAGCAACTAGCAGGTCTAACAGTTGGTCTAGAACTTTAAACAGAACCAAAACCAAAAGACAATTTCAGAACTGGACCGGGTCTGGAGACACGACTGGGTCGCCCGTCTGTCCGGAAACATCTCGGGGACACATCCAACACATCCATCCGTCATCCATCCATCCATCCTAAATGTCTCACTTCAAACTCAAAGCTCTAAACTAAAAGTTGAATCTGCTTCATAAACTCTTTCTGGACAAAGACGGAATAAAAATTCAGACGTTTTCTGCAGCGACATGCTGGTGGCTTTAGGTTCTCCCGGTGCTGGCGGAGAATCAGGTCCGTAGTGAAACATGGTGCCGATGCATCCAGACGCGTGTGTATGGCGGCCAGCTTGACCTCTTGACCCCATCACACGGATCCTGACCTGTGGGTGTGAACCCAGAGCAGAAGGTCGTCTCGGGGTCGGAGCTGAACTGGTTGGTGCATCAGGCCCAGAGGAAGAGGAACCAGCAGCCTGACATGGAGACGGCTGATCCTCAGTGGCGCCCCCTGCAGGCAGCAGGTGAAACATGAAGAGGTTGTTTTTCTCTGTTAAACTGAAAACTTTGACGTCAGGATGTTTGTCATGATGTTTGTCAGGATGTTTGTGTAAACAACGTCGTCGGTTTGATTCTCGTTGGTTTGTCAGATTAATCTTCATCTCTTCCCCTCATCTTCCTCCCTCTTCACATGTCCCATCACACCAGCTGTCACTGGTTCACAGCGACGGCGGCTGAGGTCATCGCTGCAGGAAGGCCTTCCTCTTCTCCCCGGGTCGGTTTTGGGTCTGATCGGGTCGGATCAGACAGGATTACCAGCTTTTCTCTTTCTGTTTTACTGAGAGGAAAGAATCGATGTTAGCGATGAGGCGCGAGGAGGGATCTGCCGTCTCCGGCATCGCTGCGGTCCATAGCAACGGTCAGCTGGTTTCTATGGTCACAGATCAATGGGGACGCAGCAGCCATGTGTCTCAGCAGAACACAGAGTACTCACATTTGTGTGAAAACATGTGCGTCTGCTCCGTCTGTGGTTGTATCACCGTCCTGTCGTGTGTGTGTGTGTGTGTGTGTGTGACTGATTCTGCTCTGGGTTCCTTCCAAGCCCGTTTTAACCCCAGTTTTCCTGCCTATTTCAGTCTCATCATGGCTTTGAGCTCGGGGGAAAGACGTGAGAATGAGACGAGGGAATTAGAGCAGCGTGTGTGTGTGTGTGAGTGTGTGTGTGTGCGTGGAACGGGACGTGCTGCAGCTGGATGTTCACCAGCTTGCTGCACATCTGTAAGAGAATTACTGTAGCAGTTTTTTTAATTCCATGGACGCCGTGGTGAAATGTAGGTTTAAAAAGCAATCACGCCGTCTTTGTAGTTTAGATTGTTTCATATGCAGATGTTTCAGAGTCTGACGCTGCATCAGTTCTGGTGGCAGCAGCTCCAAGAAGGAAGCAGACGATCCGCCTCCTTCAGGATGAGGTCAGAACATGAAGCCAAAATGGACGCCAACCTCAGCGTGACTCAGGTCAGAAACGCTGAGCCCAGTCAGGTTTGGCCTTCAGCTGGTTTTTGCAGAACAAAACGAGGCTGAAAAGGTTTCAGTTCCCAAACATCTGCATGTCAGAGTGGAGACTCAGAGCGTCACAGGCTTTCAGGAAAACGTCACTGCAGACTAAAACATGAAAACTCCAGGAAACAGAAACTGCCACTCTGCAGGAATGGGCTCTGGACCAACGCACCGAAAAATGTTCCATAAATGTCAAATAAATGGTGTTTACTGCAGGGAGAGGCTGAAACGCCTCAAAAGCTCAGCTGTGGAGCTGAAAGCAGACGAATCAATGATGGACATAATCATCATCTAACTCAGTCATTCATTAATTAGCTGAAGTATCAACACAGTCAGAGCCAAACTGTACAAAAATAAACATTTTGCATTTGAGTTAAAAAATCCTTATTTCTAAACCTGTTCTATCAGAACTCCTCCTTTAGCTTCATACGGCTCAAATTCTGTGAAAAAAACTCTATTAAACACGTTTTGCTGTCAAATTATTAATCTGTTCGTGTAAAACAAACCATCGGACCCGTTTTTACCATGTTGATGTTGGAAGCTTTTGTAGCTGCAGCCTTTGCTGCCAGCGATCAGTAACTTCCTCACATGATGCAGCTTCAGCCAGGATGTTAGTGGGAGATGATATTCCTGCCAGTCGGGTCTGAACTGGGATCTTCGGATTCGTTCTTGCTTTGGGTTTCAGAAAAGATCATGTCAGATTTCCGAAACAGTTCAACTGCGACAAACAATTCAACAGAGTTCAGTTCAGTCCAAACTGGAGAAATGTTCTCCGGTCTTAAAAGCGTCCGGTGGCTGCCGCTCTGAAATAATCTGGATTAAACTGATGAGTGTAAATCTGCTGTTTTCTGATCCAGGTTGAATGCTGACCTGATGTTAAACTGAGTTCTTCTTCTTCTGTGTGGAAGCTGCGTGTTTCCAGACCTCAGAATCGAGCCGACGTCCAGCCGGAGCGAGTGCAACGGGCCTTAATCCGCCTGCATCACTTCTATTCAATTAGACGGATTAGAGGCTAAACGCCCTGAACTTAAATCAGCGTGTGTGAATTTCTGTGCGAGGGCAGGAGGAAAAGACGGATGGAATAGTAAAAATAAAAACTCCAGAAACATCAAAAACATTAAACTGGAAGCATCATGGATTTAGACGGAGCTGCCGCTTCCATCAGAGCAGCTCCACTAACACGCAAACTCTCCACTACAGACGGAGCACAAAGGGACTTCATTCCTCCAGTCCTGATGAATAAATGATGATGTAGGCATTGAATAATTACGCGACTCGCTGGCAGCTTTAAATGTTTAAATATTTCTTCTGCAATCAGCCTGTTTCCCTGGATTATGTGACGCCGCCATGAAACGCTCAGACCGGCATGTTTCTCCCTCCGCTGTGTGACTCTGCGGGTCCAGAGTCAGATCGGGTCGGGCCGGTTCTGGAGGACGTCTAGGTCGGGCCGGTGCTGGTTGGGCCGGTTCTGGAGGCAGTCCGGGTCGGGCCGGTGCTGGTCGGGCCGGTTCTGGAGGCAGTCCGGGTCGGGCCGGTGCTGGAGGCGGTCCGGGTCGGGTCGGTGCTGGTTGGGCCGGTTCTGGTCGGGCCGGTTCGGGCCGGTGCTGGTTGGGCCGGTTCTGGAGGACGTCCAGGTCGGGCCGGTGCTGGTTGGGCCGGTGCTGGTCGGGCCGGTTCTGGAGGCAGTCCGGGTCGGGCCGGTTCTGGAGGACGTCCAGGTCGGGCCGGTTCTGGAGGCAGTCCGGGTTGGGCCAGTTCTGGAGGCTGTCCGGGTCGGGTCGCTGCAGGCAGATTCTGCTGCCTGTGCAGATTTATAGCAACACTCAAATCCCAGAGGAAAAATGTTGCAGACGGGAAAAAGCTGGAAAAACGAAGACAGACGAGGCTTGTGCTCAGGATCTGATCTGAAGAAAGTCAGAACCGTCCGACTGCCTCAGGTTCTGGTTTCTCCACAGGAGGCCGCCATGTTTGCTCTGATGCCTGAAAACCAAACCGTTTGAAAACGATAAACCGTCGGATCTTCTGGATCTTTGTTCTGCTGAAAACCCAAAGATTTTACGAAGAATGTCCTGGTTTTATTCTGCACACCAACAAACCTGCCAGGGCCTTCAGAGGGGAATCCGTCCCACAGGATCACACATCCTCCACCGTACCTGGCAGCGGTCATCAGGTGTTCGCATGAAAACCACTGGGACTGTTTGTTGCAGCAAATCGTCGCCTCAAACAGCCAAACCTTGTTCTTATTGTATGTATAATAAGATTTTATGTTTCTATTATTATATGGCTTGACGTAAAGCAACACAGGAAGAAATCCTGTTGTTCCAGTTTATGTTTGAGATGGTAGGACACAAGGTATTTTTCTGTTGTATCATGGTTGTTATGGAGCATGTTCTCTTGTGTTTCCCATGTTGAAGAGAAACGGATCTATGGAAGCAGGAAAATAAGGGAGTTTGGAGTTTTATTGTCAGATTATGATGCTGCAGAAAAATATGAATTTATAGAAAATCAAAATCATCCATCTGTATTATTATGGATCAACTGCTTTATGGCTTTATGTCACAGCACAACACACACACACACACACACACACACACACAGCTGACCCGGGGGTTCGGCTGAAGCCTTGAATGGCTCTCTGCAAGACGCCATACTGTGCTCCCATTTCTGACAGGCTTTTCTTTGCACGCAGACCCGGGGGCAGCTTGGACGTGGCGCGGCGTGAGGGAGGCTTTCCCGCGCCAACGGCCTTGGGTTAAACTTTAAAGTGAGCCACACAGACGGAGGCAAACAGCCAGAGAACAAGAGAACAGCCCGGAACATGGCTGCTCCCGGGGGAAGCGTGAGACCAGAGAGCTGATGGATGTCCGCCTTGTGCTAATCTCAATAATTAAACAAAGCAGGAAAACAGATGAAGAACAGAGACAGAAGACATCTCAAACGCCTTCTGAAGATTTACATCACAAAGCGGGCGCAACGTTTAGCGTGCCGTGATATGTTCATTAGCTGGAACCCACAGGAATTAAGAGCACAGCTGAGTTAGCAGGCCAACGTAGCGCTGAGCTCGGCACACGGCGGCCTGGGGACCCGGGAGGGACGGGAAGACAGCGAGGAGGACACACATGCAGCTGAAACACGGCCACGTGCCGCCACTCACCGAAACGTTGCTATGGGATCTAATTAAGTCGTTAAGATGTTTGATTAGCAAGTTAATGTTCACAAATGAGTTCTGAGGTTTAACTCCGGCTCGGCCGAAATCTCTCTGACAGACAGAAGCTGGTGCAAAAAATTTTAAGGGAGTATTCCAGAAAAACACCAAAGTGCAAAGCAGTCAGGAAACGAGCTGATGTGGACCAGGCAGAAGGTTCTGCTGGGAAACCGGGTCACACGTTCAATTCCTGAAGGCTGCAGCATGAGGCTCCCTGCCACACACCCGTCACTCTGAGTGGAAAAACAAACAGCTTCAGGTTTTTATTTGGTCTCTAAATCCTCCACACCTCCATGAAACGGGTCCAACTCTTGGCACCAAACCTCACACTTCCAGGGTTAGCATCTGCTGCTGACATCTTGGTGCCTTCAGGCGTCTGGCGGCGTCCAGGCATCAGCGGGTCAGGACTGACCGCCTCCACTCCCACTCATCAAAACGTTCAGCTCATTATCAACAGAAAGTCACAGAGAAAAATGATGGTTCTGAACTGGAACCAACACATCCGGGCCTCCAACCCGCCCAGCTGATGGTACTCACAGGTCCTTTCCTCGGTGGCCTTGGCCGGGACTTCCTCCACGCAGTCGGCCGGAAACCAGCCCACCTGGCCGCGGGCGCTGCCCTCCCAGAATCCTCCCTCTCCGATGCTCAGAACTGGGAGGAAAACAAAGTTTGACTCAAAAGCTGCTGCCAGTGTCTCACCAGCAGGTGTCAGTAGAGAGAAATGAACGAAGCTTTGGGTGAAGCAGTGAGGCGTCATGTGGCCATCGCTGCCTTCTGCCGCTCCGCTGGCTCATGAAGGCATTCTGACAATCGTGGTGCGTTTAGAGACGGCTCGGAAAACATCATAACCGCATGCTAACAACGGTTTAAACAGTTGTAAAGGCTGAGAAAAGCACAGTGGATGTTGCACCCATGCATGACTTTGTGTCAGTTTTATAGTGGATAATTATTCCAAGAAATCAATCATTAAATAACCAAAATTAAATCAACTTTCTAATTTTATTTAACGCCATGCCACAGCAGACATATTTAATGAATAATGAACTTCATTACTCTAACAGAAATATGAGGCTCAGACTCACAGCGCTGAGTCTTTAGAGGTCAAAGGTTAATCTGGCTGGAAGAGTTTAAATAAAGCTGAAAGACGTCCATTTTTGTTTTATCTTAATGCATGGATGGAAATCTTCATCCTTTGGCTCAGCAGAGCCAGGTTTCAGTGGAGCCTCTCCCAGATAATCTCACACTGTGAATCCCTGCTTGCTGTCTCCGCTCGACTCTGCAAAGTCCTCTGACTTCCCTGTAACTGGCTTTAAGGAACAAAAACACTCCTATCTTTTGTCTCTTCACACATTTTTGTTCATTATTTTGCAGTTTTTAAGGATTTGCTCCACCTTCTGAACCAGTCAGCTGCTCTCTGCAACCTTCACAGAAGTGAAGTAACATCTTTATCCTGCATGCAAAATGATCAAATGTGTCTCAAGTTTAGAAGCTGTGAGAACTAATTTAAAACTTCTTTATACTTTGTACTTCCAGACGGATCTTTATTTCTAAACTTGTATTATTCTTTTCCAGCAGCGTCTTTCTGTGATCTCAATAAATCTCCAAGATATCGGAAAAATTGTGTTTTCCTGCTCATCAGCCCTGCTGGAGATCGTGAGGTCTGGTTCTTACAATTTACTTTGCTTCTCTACTCCCAGTAATAATTCACATTTCCTGAAAACAAAGACATCTAGAAATCTCTGATCCAGAAAATGCAATTCAAGCAAAAGAAAAAAATCTTAAAATCTCAGTTTTTCTGGATGCAGATTTGGATTATTCACTTAGACTTTCATACATTCTTTGTATGAAAATCTATCACCCGTGTCAGGGCACGGTAAAGTCTACCTCCCACAGGCTGACTGACCTTTGACCCTGTCGCCTTTGTAGAGGTTGATCTCTCCCTCAGCCTGGGCGGAGTAAGAGCGAACCACCACAAAGTGTCTGCCTGGAACGGCGCTGTACAGCTTCCTCCTGGGGCCGAGCGCCTCGCCGTGACCGCTGGGGCTGAGAGAGGAGGCACAGACAGGGCAGGACGGGGGTCAAAAGGGCAGGACGGGGGTCAAAAGGTCAGGACGGGGGTCAAAAGGTCAGGACGGGGGTCAAAAGGTCAGGACGAGAGGACACGGGCCAACACCCTCAACACCACCCTGGAAAAACTGGAAATAGTTATTACTGTAATTATTGTCTAAAAATGTTGTTTGAAAATTTGGGAGCCTTATTTTCTGGATGCATCTCTTGTCCCAAACACTTAGCAAGACGTTTCTTTCTTTATTTTGGAGAGGAGTTTGAGGTGATTGGGGTTTAGAAGTTACTCTGTGTTGACTTGTTCATGTTTGGTTTGCAAGTTTGTTCATTTATAAAAATCATAAAGTTAAATAAAGTAAAAGAAACAAACAGAACATCTTTGAAGGAGAAACGCTGAGAGCCAGAATGTGTGCAACCCAGTAAAGACTAAAAACCAGAATCTCTGAGTCCCGGTTAGCTGGTTTTTATCTGTTTGGTTCGTCTCAGAATCAGAACCGGTTCTGAAAATGTCTCACCTGACAGCAACAGATCCAAGGATTGAGGTCTACATTTAAAAACGCCGCCAACGTCTCTAAAACACTTCGACATTCATGTACAGCAGGATACCATGGTGACAGAGCGCCACCTAGTGGTTAGTATTCATAACAACACCGAAGCAAAACATGGCCTCAAAATGACCGAGAAAATCATCTGAAACTGTCTGTGGCTCGGCCGTATTCCAGTCAGAAATGAACAAATATTTTATCCTAAAAGCTGTTCAAGAGAAGAGAGGAGAGGAAACAAGAGGAGAAGAGAGGAAATGAGGAGAGGAAATGAGAGGAGAGGAAATGAGAGGAGAAGAGAGGAAACGAGAGGAGAGGAAAAACTAGGAGAATAAAAGAGGAAGATGGAGAGCGGGAGGGAGGGACTGTTTGCAGTAAGTGGGTCACCTTGTCCTGCAGACTCCTCTCCTCCTCAAATGTTTGCAGGCCTTTGGAGAGCTAACCCCATTCAGAACCTTCTGAGACTGCTCACACACTTTCCCAGGGAAAGCCACGGACAGAGCTGCAGCCGCACTCCGAGCGGCTGGAAATAGCGCCTACCACCGAGAGGCCAGCTCTGCACTGGAGCACAGGAAGTGACACGGAGCTGTGAGGGGCGTTTGGGTCGAACACGCTGCTGCAGGTCTCCGCTCTGCTTGTGATTTCAGATTAAAGGTTCGACACACAAGAAGAAACACGGCAAGCAAAGACAGAACGGACACAGTAAACGGTTCGGTTCAGTTTGGGTCCCACATGCAGGTCTGTTGGGACCAGAATGAGAATAAAATGATTTTCATAAGAAAACCGATGCAGTTATAAAGACCTATAAATAATCTTATTTAACAGCTGACATGTCTACAGCAGCCACCAGAGGGCGTGAGGGCAGCGGTGTCCCTGGCAGTAGCCGAAGCGTCCCATGATGGGACAGCCGCACTCATCACGCCGCGCCGCGCCGCGCCACGCCGCGCCGCTGCGGCTCACTGATGCTAACAGAGCCGCTAACTGCTGACTGATAAGTTCTGGGTTTCAGCATCACTGAAAACAGTTTTTATATTTTAAAACTCAGCTGACTAACAATGTTTAACAATCTGGACTAAAACTACAGAGACGGATTAAAAACCCTGAAAACAATAAATGTTTCTACTGCCTTAAACATCTGGATTCACATGAGGATGAAGCCAGAAGCTGATTCTTCCTCCTCCATGCAGCAGAACCGCTGATCAGCTCTCTGATCAGCTCTGCCCCGGGATCCGGTCCAGGAGAACCAGAACAAGGATCAGAAACCCGAAGTGCAGCAGCAACGAGCCGATCTGGTCGCAGACTCCAGACACAACGCCTGCCATCAGCCAATCGGCAGCTGCTGAGGAGAAACATCGTTTTCCTGAATGTTCCTGAAGCAAAACTCAACACAATGAAGTTTTCCTTTCTGGATTTTCTGACATGTTTGTGTCTTGATCAAATTCTCAATGTGACCAAATATTCAGTTTCAGATGAAACTAAATTACACAGAATAATTTTTTCCATCAAACACCGACCCGCTGCTGCTGCTGGAGGGATTATGTAATCCCAATGTTTCTGCTGTAATCCCATAATATGACCCACACATGACCTGTAATAATCTGGCATTGGACAGCGTATTGTTCTGTCAACAGTGATATTAAAGATGGTGAACGGACCTGAGCAGCAGCTGCAGCCTGCATCTCTGCTGCTGCGCTCAACAAAAACCCAGCAAACATTCAGGAGCTGCAGCTCCGTGTTCAGTTGGTTCAACCAAAAACAAACAGAAAACCTGTAGAAAACCTGATGCTAGCAGCCGAGCACGGTGGTGGAGGGCTGGTGATGGGGGCTTGTTTGATTCATCAGAAAACCTTGTTGACTGACTGAGTCTGTCCAACAACGAGATCCAAACACAGCAGCAGATCTAGAACCAAACGGCAGAAAAGAAAAGAATCAGGGCCTAGTCAAAGTAAGCACCTCGACCTGATGCTGAGGTGGGGAGTTTTTATAGAACAACTGGACTTTTGCAGCAGATTTCTGCGATAAATCTGATTTATCTGATGAGCTGCCACAAGATGAATCTAAAGTGTTTCGATTTTAACCAGTTGAAACGAAAAGTTAAAACATCTGAGATTATCGTGTTTAATCCTCTCTGCCTCTCAGTGGAAACATGGAAGATTTAAAATCCTCATAATTAGACAAAAATCCCAAACTCAGTATCTCCTCTTCACAGTGGTGTGAGCTGTGGATCTCTGCAGCTCCTCCAGAGTTTCCTCACAGCTGCTTCTCTGTCTGAACAGCTGTGATGCCTTCAGGGAACATCAGGTTAAACCAAACACACTCTGATGCGTCCCTCTGTATCTCGCTCTCATTGCTTCCTGGAAAGTTGAACCGTCTCCTGTTTCTGTCCTGATGTCAGTATTTTAATCTGAGAAAATCATTCCAGGCTCTGCGTCTTTGCTGATTGTGTTTCCGTGTCGTCTGCACGTTACTTTATGAGCCAATCAAATCAGGAGGATTTCATAATCGCATCAAAGTCGCAGAGGAAATCTGCTCCGTGCTGTAATCGGGTTTGCTCTGCAATAAAACTGCAGAATTTCTTCAGACCGTGATTTCTTAATGGAGTTTGGTGAAATCACAGAATATTAACGGCGAGATCTTTATGAGTCAGAAACAGCCAAACCTCCGGCCCGTCCTGACACGGAGGACACGTCTCATTTCTCACCACGGCGAGCTGGGAGGCGGTTGCCATGGCGCCCAGGGGGGTTACTGACAGCTGTCAGCGTTGGGTGGATGGAGCGGGGAGCAGAGAGAAAGCGGGTCTGCGGGCTCACATGAGGCCGTGTGACATGTTGAGTGGGAGCGGAGGGAACGCC
Source organism: Poeciliopsis turrubarensis (assembly GCA_010277015.1). NCBI lineage: Eukaryota > Metazoa > Chordata > Actinopteri > Cyprinodontiformes > Poeciliidae > Poeciliopsis > Poeciliopsis turrubarensis. The sequence goes on from VMRN01000413.1 coordinate 33,567, forward strand.
GCGGAGAGGCTGTCATGAGTGGGCGGCGGCCGGGCGATTCGGGGGGCAAAACAAAGACTGGAAGAAAAACAGAAGGGAATCATGGGAGTTTCTGACAGAGCTCGACAGCCTCACAGCTTCACTGCTTTCATCTGATCAGAATTAAAGAGATTTTACAGTAAATCCAACCTCAGGTGACGATTCCACACAAACTTCACAGCATTCAGTGAAAACACACTGATGCTGACGGACGGTTGGCATTAATCTGTTTCGCTGCCATAGTGACCAGCACCCTGGAAGTAAACATGGCTGTTAATATTGGCCCAGTTTTATTTGTGGTTTGATACAATATGTTCAACCGTCTGATAACGATGCGAACGCGATTCATCATGCAAACAGTTTTTCTTTTTCTGCAGCTTCCTGCTGTTGGGCCAAGTAAGCAACAAAAAATGCTTGGTCTGAACCGATCCAGCTCAACGGCTGGCGTCAATAACGAGCCTACATGTTTAACACAGCATCGTGTTTTTAACAGTGTTTTGACTCAGGAGGACAGAAAATATGAAGGACTTTCTTGTGTTTTCTTCCAAAAAGCAGAAACGAGAAGCTGTAACGTGGTGAACGCTGTCACTAATTGCCTGGTTTCTGTAAGTGGGCCAGCAGAAGCTGAGCAGAGCCACAGCTTCAAATGTCCCTGATATCTAACCCTGATAGGCGAGGAGTGATTAGGTTACAGACCTACATTGGTAATAATGTTCTGTTTTATAATTATCACCCAGCAGGTCATCTTTTTCTGAGCTTTAGGAGAATCCAGCAGTGTCAGAAGCGGCTTCCAGTAGGATAAATAAATCATCCGGTTCCATTTTCTCCAGCCGGTTTAAACGTCACGTATTAAACTGCGTCACGTTTTTTCTGTCATCTCAACTCACTGCCAGTGAGAGAAGCATCGCTCCTGCTGATCCGTGTGTTTGTCCTTATCAGCTGCATGCACATTCCCAGAGAGCAGACCTGAAACACGAGTCGACTGAAGCAGCCGATGAGCAGCTGCTCAGATGCCAAATTAATCCACAGCTGGGGTAAAAACAGAGAAATAAACGGCGTGAACGTCCTGGTGGCAGAGCGTCTATCTGCAGCCTGGCTCTGGAGGACATCAGGCGGCTCAGGACGGATTAGTCTGTCAGTTACCGACAGCGTGAGGACGGTCGCCACGGCAATCAGGAGCGATGGAGTCATTAAAACTTCTGCAAAGATGCTGATGAGGCTGAAACACACAACTCCAACAATCCCAACACCATCAGCGAACTTTATGGACTGAAAATTCAGATGGGAATCAGGAACATATACTTCAGCTTCACTTAGTTTGTTATTAAATAGCAGCTGAGGATTGTGGGTGAAATATAAGAGAATCTTTGGACTTTTCTTTGGTTCTGGATTTTGCTCTGGACCTGAGACAGAATCTGCAGAGCTCCATGTAAGGCAGGGCAATAATGCTGTCATATTGTCCTCCATGATCTAAAAATAGCCAAGTTTTGCTCTGGTTATCGCTGTCAGCTGCATACAGACACATTAAAACATCAAACTAAGGTTGCACTTCCTGGAAACCGAAGAACCGAACAGGACAAGCGGCTGTGAAGGTTTATTTCCTTCATAGTTTAATGGGAGGACATGAAATGAAGTTTGTTTCTTGGAATAATTCTGTCGTTTTCCAGATCTGACATGTAAAATAAAAACGTGCTGCACAAATTTACAGTTGATGTTTCTGCAGAGATCAGAGAACCTGATTCACATCCACAAATTTTCAGTCTGATCCATTTTTAGTTTTTCAGATTTACTTTCAATTATCTGCTTTAACAAAAAAAAATAAAATTCTTTGATTTCCGAGAGCAGAAAGTCAGATTTTCTGACTAAAGCAAGGCGTCAATTTCACCAGGGACGTTCTGCAGCTTTTAACATGAAACGCATCCAAACATCATGCAGGTTTAAATCTTGCATTATGTGATTATAAAGAGTTTATCGGTTGAGCTGTAGGAGGTGAGAAATCTGCAGAAGTGTAATAAGAATGAAAATATAACAAAAACAATGAATGTCTGAAGTCCAAACCAAATGTTTTCTAACAAAACATTTAGGTAATTTTTTCTTTTTATTGGTTTTCATTTCCACCACATGATAACGATGGCAATGGAGGAAAACCTGCATGTTAATAACAGAAGCAAATGCAATATATCTGTCAGAACCAGCTTTAAACCTCCACAGTTTGGTTTGTTTTCATCGATTCAATGAAAGAAGCAGCAGAAACTCTGGAATTGAGGTCAAAGGTCAGAGTTTCCTGTTCCATCGGTGCAACCTGTCCACGCTAAAGCCAGACGTCTTCAGAAAGCCAATCAGGTGACGAGGATCAGACCGTCAGTCTGAGCAGACTGACGGTTTCTCCACATGGAACGGCTGAAACACCGAGGGGGAACCGCCGAGGCGGAACCGCCGATCGGACCGATTTCAAATCATCAGGGTCCGATTATCATCATGGATTCAGCTGTTTACATCGACCAGTCTTACTCCAGAGCTGCTCGGCTCCCGTTTGCTGGTGTGGGAAGGGGATCAGCTGATCGGGGATCAGCTGATCGGGGCTGCAGCGTTCACAAGCGCCGTTTATTTTAAACAGTGTTAATAAACTACAGTTGCCATTCTGGGAACAATTTATGAGGTTTAAATTTAGGTTGAAATGATTAACTGGATTAATGATGAAGAATTGATTATTGAAATAATCAAGTAATTTGGTAATCGACAATAAAATCATGTTTTTCTGTAACAGGTCGGCCCTGCATCACTCTGGTGTTAAAGGGAACTTTTCACTTCTAAAGGAATGCTGCGTTCTTGCATCAATACAAGCTTTATTTTCTAATTTAAAAACTAAAATAGTCATTACTTGCAGCTCTAGCTGAAAGGTCGTCATGAATGATGATCCTTCACAAAAACAGAATGAAACTGATCATAAATGAAGAGGCCATTTTTAATGACCAACTCGACCCTCGGTGTTGGAAAAGCGAACCGAGTCTTTTACAGAAACACGTCCGTATGGCGATACCCGGAATCAAACCCACAACTTTCTGACTGCTGTTCACTTTGCTTTTCAGCCGAGTCACACAGAAACACGCAGAACTGCACAAAGTCAGACTGCAGCTTCCTCCATCGTCCTCTTCCTCTTCTCACACCTTAATGTAAAGGAACGTATGAGAACTGTGAGCTACAGAGTGGGCAGCGATCCGAACGGGCCCATCTGCCAGGAGAGCGGAGGAGGAGGAGGAGGAAGAGGAGGAGGAGGAAGCAGGGATCAGGTGTCTTAATCTGGATTGACAGTTACGTCACTCTCCCATCGTTTATCCGCCGCGTGTCTCAGACTGCTGCACAGATGCTGAGCAGGTTTCTGAATGAACCTGTGCATGCATACATCCACATGGAGAAGCTGAGGCATCCCATAACCAGGCAGCCATGGCAACCGTTGCTGTGGCTACAGTGGTGGCACGTTTCCCAGAGGAAGCCATGGGGGGTGAATACTGTAGGTACAGTAGACGACGAAACAACCCAGCACCAGAAATATCTACTACGGGAACAACCTTCTCCTTTAATGGATTTAATATTTTATATCCTAAAATTGAACGAGTCAGAGTGAGAAAGTTCATTTTTATCATTTTGTGTTGTTGAAAACTATGAATTCTGCTGTTAATGAAGGATTTGTGACATTTTTGCTTCGTTCATGAGGAACGGTTTCAGATCCCTGGAGGTAATTATCTTTCAGAGTAAAATCTGATCTGAAAAGCAGATTTTTTTCATCTGAGTCGGCAGAAAATCCTGAACAGTTAAACAGAAGGCAGAAGAGCATCAGCTGTAAACTTACATATTTGATGTTTTGCTTCCATTTCCTGTGGTTGAATCTGTTGTTGTTTTTATGTTTGAGTGTTTAGGAGTTTGCATGACTGATGCGTTTTCAACACATTCCACAGTTTGCACCAGTCGGCTGCGTTATGTGGCGGCTGGAATCTGAATCAGATTTTTATGCACCGAAGGTTCACAGACTGAAGCAGGTGAGTTTATTAATAGAATAATAATAACTTTCTTGTTTCCGGTGGGAAAGTTCAGGCGTAATGGCAGCAAGTGACAGTTAAAACATGTAGGTTTACAAAAAGTAATAATAATACAATAAGATAATTAATAGACTGAAACACGCAGTGTGTATTTATGGAATGAGAAATAATGTCCTCAAGTTCAGCTGATGACTCACTTCATCACAGCAGAAGGACATTGAACGGCTCTGACCTTCAGAAGGACCAAGAACCAGGAGCCAATCAGCAGCCGGCAGGAGAGCTGCTGAATCTCCCAGTTTTTATTCCAGCTGGGTTTCAGGAACCAATCAGAAACAAAAACAGCTTCAACAAAGAGCAACAGAACCACAGGCGAGCATCAGCGCACGGAAACCACAAGCAGAAAAGGTTCAAATTCAAACAAGCAGACCGGAGACCGCCCCAAAAGCAGCAAGAGCGCTGCAGCGCAGGGCATTCTGGGTAAATGCAACCCAAACAAACGTGCTAGCCTAGCGCTAGCAGGTGAAATGTGTCTTGATTTCTAGCCAAAGATAAGAGAGAAATTATCCAACTATATTTTTATTTCCATTTCATGAAGAAGGAAGTTGCACTCTGAAGGTCTTTGTGTTTGTGCTTGTCAGTGCAGCGCCCCTACAGGCGAGGAGGGGAACAGGTTGGTTTGAAGCACAGCAGCAACAGATGTTGAAGTTCTGATCCCTAACTGGACTATCAGATGGAAAACATCTTGAATTATTACCTGGACATGAAACTGCTGTGATACGTTTTGTCTGAAGACCAGTAACTGTGGAATAATCTGATAACTCAGATGTTTGTGCTGATGGAGAGATGGAAACATCTTCATATCAGCGCTGCACAATATAAGAAAATTTGCTTGTTTCTGCTTCTCTATAGTTCTCTATAGAGACCCTCTGACCCTCTATAGGTCAGAGGGTCAGGTCTGATCCCTCTGACCTGACCTAACTGGACTGCAGCTCTTTAGATCACAGAGTCCAGCTGAAGGAATCAGATTCCCAGAACAATCCAGAGAGTCTGTTGCTGCCAGGCGGCGTTCTGGACTCACCTGGGCTGGCGCTGGGCGGTCTGAGCCCGCCGGCTCTCCTCGCCCAGCCGACTGAGGGAGGGGGAGCGGCTCCTGGCCCCCCCGCCCCATCGTGCGGACCACCACGTTGCCATTGGGGCTGCCGCTGGGCATCTGCTGGACCAGCTGGGGGGACAGGCTGCGGTGCAAAGCTGAGGAGCCAGGCTGCGCGTGGCCCTGCTGGGGGGCCCGGTGCTGGTGGCTCTGGTGCTGCTGCAGATGGGGGGCCCAGTTTCCAGGGGAACCGTGCTGCTGCTGGTACTGGCTCACAGAAAGGTTGTTGTCGCTGTTGGAGCGCAGGAGGACCCGGGGCGCCGACAGCGAGGACGGGGACTGACCGTTTCCGCTGCCAGAGGACGGACCCCGCCGGCGCTTGGAGTAGGCTGGGGCCTCACGGAAAGGCACTGGAAGGAAAACACACCGTCAGGCTCTGCAGGACAAACTGAACCGAAATCTGTGAATGAACTGCTCAGCAGGTCTCTAAACCGCCTGCAGCTCATCGTTCACAGAGGAAAACATGTCAGACAGCAACATTTACACACGTTCATTATCATCATATTTCACTTCCACTCAAACGGACGAATCAGGATTATTGACTCGACTGGAGGCCGATTGGTGGGAACATCGACCCGATCGACCCGATCGACCCGATTCTTCTGATTTACAGGAAAACAAACAGGATCACAGCGACTGCAGTGGAACAGATCTACACTTTCATCTTGAATGTAAATTGTTTATAAATCTTTTCCCCGAGTCGAAGCTCCAGATGATGAGCGAAGTGCGAATGAAGGAATGATCTGGACTTCATGCTGTTCTGTAAAAACATTTAATTCTGCCATGATTCATTTTCCTTGATAAACTTTAAGTTCAAACAAACTTTTAACATCGAAAGACATTTTAAATATCCAAAATAAATAAAACAACAAACAGGGCGAATGATGAAATCTCTGCCAGTCGAGACCAAAACACCAAACTGAAACTTTTATCATCCAGTTTCTGGTTGATTGATTTGATCTGAATAAATGTTGTGACTAATTGATTATTAGTTATTGGTTCAGGCCCCAGCTGCTCCGCTCTTCGTCTCAGCATCATCACTGCGATTATCAGGATCAGATCAGTTTTATCCCGTCGCCTGTCTGGACAGAACCAGAACCAGAACCAGAACCGGATCTGGTACCGGAGCCAGGCTCATCTCTGAAGCTTCTGCTCTCGGTCGTCTGAAGGGGAATCGGTGAGTCGTCGTCGTCATCATCATCAGACTAACATGTGAGGCTCCCTCCCTCTGCCTGCTGCAGACGTGTGGACGAGGTGCGATCGGATAATGAGCTCTCACATTTCAGAGCCGCCGTGTCTGCGCCGCTTCCTCAGGCTGCGGCTCCATGCTGCTCGCCAAACACGCATCAACATGCATTTAGAAACTCATATCAGGTTGCTGAAAGAATCACCGGTTTGTCCTTACTGCAGGCTGGAATTGTAAGGTTTCTGCTGAGAAACCAGCGAAACGTTTGAGACGCTCCCATCATCCCAGAAACACACGGACACCTGATTGGCTTCTGATTCACCGTGTTTAAGAATCGGAAGATTCGTCCCTTCAGATTAAAGTCCAGCAGTCTGGAGTCCGGCTGTGCAACCTGAGGACAAATTCCAGGAAGACGACAAAGTCTCAAAAAGGAAACATTAAACTGCAGCATCAAGAAAACCTCCAGTTTATTTGATAAAATGAAGTTTGTGGTGGGACAGAATTGAAAAATGAGCCGTTAACGTCGTTCAGAGACATTTGAGCGAAAGCTGAGGCGGTTTCACCTGGAGGCCTGATCAGAGCAGCAGAAGAAAAGCTGCATCTCTGCAGACCTGAACCTTTAGTTTTTACAGGTTTCTACTGAATCATGTAAACATGAA
>VMRN01000414.1:16163-38224 GCA_010277015.1 Poeciliopsis turrubarensis
GTGTAATAAATTCATGAATTCATGTCTGAATTAGTCAGAATGAACAGATCAGATCAGGACATCCTGGAAGTTTTAGATCTGAAAGTTTGTCTGTCTGAAGAACTTCGAGGACGAAAGCTTCAGAAATCTGATGTGGAGGGAAAGAGGAGTCAGTTTTACACCCAACAACCCAACAGTTCAACTCGTCCACTTGGAGTTTTGGCTTCTTTCCATTTGGACGTCAACATTTCTGGGTGGGTTTGTGAAATTTCTTAAAATGAAATCCATGAGTTGTTAGCAGCTCTGCAGCAAACGTGACGTAATTATTCAAAAAACCCGAAAAAGGAAACTGCATGGATTGAAAACCTAGCAGAATATTTTACAGCAATTTCAGCATTTTTACTGAAACTTTATAACAGTCAATAAAAACAAAAACACACGGAAACTTAAACTAAAACTACATTTCCTCTAGTTGGACTTCCAAATCCAACAGAAGTCAAAAAACACAAAATGTGTCCATCAGAATCAGACAGTTTGGTTGGATTTAGATGAAAACAATAAATAAACCAGTAATGATGAAACAGATTCCTACGCAGCATCAGAATAAATTCAACTTTACGGCTCTGCTATTACAGAAAACAAAATGCATGTAACATTTTCAGGCATTTTCCCTTTAAGTTAATGTTTTTCCTGTTTATCTGAAGGTTTTTTATAATTATAATAACCTTTCTGCCTGGAGACACAAAAAAACCTGCAAAACAGCCGAAACACTGAGACAGAGCTGCTTTTGGAGCACAATAAATGGAACATTGATCAGCATATTAATGAGTATTGATGATTTTGATTATCATCAGGATGTTTGTTTCTGGTTTCTCTGTGACTTTATTGTGTTTTATGACTTTTATTTTGGTGTTTTATGAAGACTTTGCGCTGTGTTGCTGATTAAACGTGCTAAACAGTAAACTTGATTGATTGAAGCAGAAAAATCCTTTGGATCAGCAAAGAGAGATGAGAACGACCCCAGACTGGGATTTGAACCTGCAACCTCTCTCTGCCAGGCAGCAGAGCTACACAGAGTTAAATACAACTTTTAAATTCAAGAGAAAATGATTTTCACTGATTATTGTTTTATCGGCATCAAAGAACTTCAGGAAAAAAAGAAACAATAAAAAATGTTCCAAAACAATCAAACATGAGTCACTGAAGGAAACATGGCAGATTTTATTTTACACTTTTTAGGGGAATTTCCCTTTAAACGCATCAGTTGTTGTGTGAACTGAAGGCAGAAACGTGTTAAATAATTTTAGCCTGCATGAGTCAGAGATCAGTGTGAGTCACAGTGTGTCCTGCTGCACGGCGGAGGCAGCGTGAGGCTGAGGGATCACAGCGTCTGCTGCTGCTCACACCGTAAACATCCGGCCTCTGGAGCTGGAGTGTGACTGAAAGCCACAACCTGAGGCGACTTTCCAGACAGATGTTTCACACCACTTTCTGTCAGCAGGTAGAAAAACTCAGAGTGGAAACTCCAGAAACTCAAGTAAACGCTTTACAGAAGGAGAAATGAGAGCAACTGGTTCAGCATCTGGAGATTTTAGAGGAATGTGTCAGAAAAACTGTCGATATGTAATAATGATATCGGCGTTCAGGCACTGAAATTTATGTTTCTGAGCTTCATGAGTTGCATTATTTAGAACATTTCAGATCTAATCTATGAGACTGAGGATAATTTGGAGACAGAAAATCTGAGAGCAGAATGGAGTTTGGTTTTTTTCAACAGCGTGAAGAAACAAACAAACAAACAAACAAACAAACAAACAAACAAGCACCATGAAGAAACAAACAAACAAACAAACAAACAAACAAACACCATGAAGAAACAAACAAACAAACAAACAAACAAACACCATGAAGAAACGAACAGCGTGAAGACAGCCTGCTGAGGTCAGTCCTCAGTCCAGGTGGTTCTCATGTCCTCTCTTGTCCCTGGGTTTGGGTTAGTTCTGGTTCTGTTCTGGTGTCTTGCCTTGTCCTCTAAACTCTGGTTGGTTTTTGCTTCACAACCCTCTCAAGGCTGCAGGTATTTCTGTTTATAGTGTAGCTCTTCTCCAGCAGACTTTTTCCTTCCACTCAACTTTCCACTGACAGTATTTATCAGAACTGGACAATTCTGTCAAAGAATCTGATTGTAGATGTGATGCTGTAATAACCTGAGAGTTAACATCTACATATAACAATAATGTTCATGATGTGGTCAGATTATTTTTATGAACAATGATTTGGTTCTTTCTGAACCCGGTGGATCAGAACCTGCAGTCAGAGTTCCTGCTGTCCTCTCTGAACGTTCAGCCTCCTGGTTTTGCTGCTCATTTGATTCAGATTCAGATAATTCTGGTTCTGGTTCTGGTTCTGACGGAGGTGAAAGGGGAGTTTGTCCTCTAATGGAGGCGTGATCCCTGCAGGTCAACGACTCCATGCGACCTGCTGGCTCTCCAGAAACTTTAAACTAATTAGAGTAATTAACTGAGCTCCGATTGATCATCACCTGGAATAAATGATCAGGTTCATCTCAGCTGTTGGGTCACATCTCAGCAGCTCAGCTTAAAACTCTGAGTGACATTTTCACTGGTTCTGAACTAAACGGGGCTTTTATTCTGAAAACCCAACGATGGAAGCTGCTCGATTTGAAACTGGTTTTTATTCTGCAGGTTCCTGGATGAGATGAAATGAGAGTGAGGGCAGAAAAACCTCCATCCTGCTGCAGCCTCTGATCAGCCTGTCAGTCACACCCAGCAGTTTCCTGTTTGCTCCACCGACAGGAAGGAAGCTCCTTATATGGAGCTGCAATAATGACACGTTATTACAGCAGAAAACCATTCAGTCATAAAACATGTTCAGTATCTGCATTAATTATTACAGCTGAAAGTTATTAACATTTATAGTTTCTAATGATGAAATTTAGCCAAAAGTTTCAACAACTTTTTAAAAATCATTGAACGTTTTTCGGAGTCGGTCCGACAGAACCCCGGATCATTTACCAAGTCCTGACTCCTGACAAACTCACGATAACGCAGGATCAAAACTAAAGATTCATTTTTAATGAAATAGGTTGATTTAACCCTTTCTGAGCCGCAGCAGCTGACAGGAAGCTGAGCCTTTCTCCACCTGTGGGCCCGCCCCGCTATCTGCCTCATAATAAATAAAACCTCTTTCACCTTTATTTTTAGCTGCAGCAGCTGGAGAAAACGTTGATAAAACTAATAATATCCGACCTGAATAGAGTCGGTTATGTTGGAAACTGGAGCCAAAGCCTCAGGAGATGAACGCAAAGCCCTGTTGTTCCCCACAGGCGTCGTCATGGTTACTGAACAGCTGAAACGCAATCAGTTTTAAAACTTCGAATGTTTGAGACTCATTTACTGAGGAGAGATTTCATTAAAGGGACCAGATATGATGGTTTTAATATAATTCATGTTTTAAGCTTCATCACACAGACGCAGTTTCATATTTAATCAGAGAAACTGAAAACTGCTGCAGTTTGATGCTTTCAGACGGATAAAGAGTTTGATGAGTTTTAGTTTGATCTGCTGCAGGACCTCCAGCATCCGGGTCACCTCTGGAGCCCACAGTCCTTCCTCTCCTCCTCACAGGTCCAACCACCAACACAGGATCAATTCTGCCCCCTGCAGGCCGCGGTGCTCATTACAGCCACTGGTCCAGAACCTGGAGCATCGGTCAGGGCAGCGGTCCTCAGGGCCAGACTGCATGTTTCAGGTGTTTCTGCTGCTGCACCTGGTTCAGAGAACAAGTGATGAAGCAGCTTCTGCAGCTTCTGCAGCAATGCAACGGAGGTGATGCAGCTGTGCTGGAGTCCGCACTCAGCAGAAACATGCAGGCAGCGGTTCCTGAGGACCGGGACTGGTACCACTGCTGCAGAACATGACCAGAACATGACCAGAACATGACCAGAACATGACCAGAGAACCACCAGGTGGCGCCAAACTGCAGGCGGTGAACCGGACCGACCCGTTTCATTCAGCAGTAGAATCACATTCTCTTCCAGAAATAAGTAGACAGGAAGTTTCCTTTAAACTTTTTCAATCAGAAAACACTGAGGGGCTTCTAGGAAGGTCAGCAGGTTCACTGCAGACTCACAGCCAATAAAAGACCCTGATGTTGAGTCATGACATCAGCAGCAAGTTCTGAAAGAAAACTAATGAGCAGCCAGCACCAACTGGGAGACTGGGAGACACTCTGGCAGCGTGTTGCAGGAGAACCACGGTTTATCAGAGGAACGTCTCTCCTTTCTGCTGCTCACCAAAACAAACCCAAACAGAGCAAAATGGAGGCTGCAGCTGGCAGGAGGTCAGAGAGCGCCATCCTGAAGGTCCAGGCGGTGGATCACCTGCTCGACACGACGCAGTGGGAGGAGCTTAAACTCCAGGTCAGAGATAATCTGTTGGATTGATCCACATTTACCACTTCATGAAGCGCTGATAAACCGACAATAATACATCAGAACCAACCAGTTCATCACATTGAAACAGAAATGACTCGTTCGTTTTCAGCTACTATGTTATGTTGGATGGTTTTTTTCTGGTTGAACAAAGAGATTAGACTATTTAGTATTTCAGTTGAAACATTGAAATTAAAGCTGAAATATTAAGAAAACAGTCAGAGGTCATAATATTGAGACAAAGTGACGTTTCAACATGTTGGCTCAGGTTTCAGAAGCTGAAGATTTAAACTCTTTCAGCATCATTATGTCATTTCCATTCTTACTTCTTTACTTAATTAGGATAGCCATGTGTAACCATGGCAACAATGTATTGTTTTCAGAACCAGGAGCAGCTGATTAGCGTCTGAAAATCAAATATTACCTGAACTTTGACCCCAAATCCCAGAGGAGCTTAACAGGAGGCTTCATGGATGCAGAGATCAGATCCCTACTCCAGTGTTTCTCAATTCCTGCCCTCCATGTTTCTGCAAAACACCTGGATTGAATCTCCGGGTGATTAACAACCTTCTGCAGGACTTGATGGTCATGCAATCATTTGGATCAGCTGTTCTGAATAGAGGCACATCTAAAACATGCAGCGCGGGGCCTGAGGACTGGGACTGAGAAGCAGTGCTCTACTCCAACATCTTTCTAAAGCAACGACCAAACAGACAGAAAGAGGAGCAGCAAAAGCAAAGGAGCTGGATCAGCTGTGCCAGCTAACAGCTAATGTGTCGAGTTCCTGTGGAATATCATCTGCTGCCTTTGGAAAAATAAAGGAATTTTTAACTGAATTTGTTTTTTTCTCTCATTTCAGAAACCAGGAATTTGAGCCTTAAAGTCATAAAGATGAAAAGAAACTTTTTTTTATTAAAAATGTAAAAATTTTATTTGGCCAAAACGTCATTTAAAACAATAAAACTGCAGCATCGAGATACAAGGAAACTTAAAGCGCAAAACACATAGCATCAGGTCAAAGGTCGAGAACATCAAAATCCACATCAGTGGGAGGATCTTCCTCACATCCGTACCAAATCATCATCATCATCATCATCATCATCATCACAGGTCCGTTCAGCTTCCTGACCTCCAGGAAGACGTGAAGCAGCTGAAATGTTTGGACCGAAGCTCCACGCTCTGCAGGCTGGGATGGGCTCACCGATCGCTGCGCAGCGTCGCACGAGTCGCATCATCACATCCAGTGTAAGACTACACACACCGCCGGGCGGCGGGTCAGAGTTACAGACCATTAGGCACAGAAATACTGGAGGAAATAACCCAACAGTCGGGTCTGAGTCAGAGCTGTCAGGAAACACCAGAGAGCAGAGAGACGGAAACGTTTCCCTTCCTACAGAGTAAAGCTGAGATGTCACTGAATCTGGAATAAAAGCAGCAAGTCGTTGTAATTATCACTGCAGCCATTAGGGGGAGCAAGCACGTCTACCATCAGCTCAGTTAACTCAGTGTTTGAACGTCCAGCGTCGGTTCTACCTAGCATCGCAACATCGACTGTCATATCAGAAACCTCCACCAGGGGGCAGAATTAAACCTGAATGCAAACACTGATCTTCGTCCCTTCTTCAACAATAAACATCCTATTTTTGAACAATATAAAAATAATAAAAAAATAAAATAAAATACAAAGTAAAGACAAAAAAACTGAAGTTTTGTTCAGTAGTTCTTCTGAAATTTGGACCTTAACACTTCCCCTGGCTCCGTTCCTACTCAGTGCTGAAGAAGAAGTTAGTTGGCCTGCAGCATGTTCTTGATCTGCTTGGAGGTAGTCTCATCGTTCAGGTGCTTGGTGGTGTACCTGGAGGCAGAGGGAGGTTAGAGGGGTGGAGGGAGGGATGGATGGATGGATGGATGGATGGATGGATGGATGGATGGATGGATGGATGGATGGATGGATGGATGGATGTACGGTTGGATGGTTGGATGTACGGTCGGATGTCTCGATGGACGGTCGGATGGTTGGATGTACGGTTGGATGGTTGGATGTCTCGATGTATGGTCGGATGGTTGGATGGTTGGATGGTTGGATGGTTGGATGTACGGTCTGATGGTCGGATGGTTGGATGTGCGGTCGGATGTCTCGATGTGCGGTCGGATGTCTCGATGTGCGGTCGGATGTCTCGATGTGCGGTCGGATGTACGGTCGGATGTCTCGATGTGCGGTCGGATGTACGGTCGGATGTCTGGCTCTCCTACCTCAGGGCGTTCAGCAGGCCCTCCACGCTGCTGGGCGGCTGCTCCTTCAGAACCTTGATGCAGCCCTTCATCTGAAAACACAACACGTCAGTCTGGAACCTGCAGAACCTTCTGGATCAGGAGGTTCTGATCGGTTCTGTTTCTGATTTTAAATTGTTGTTGATCCACCAAGAAAAATAATTTTACTGAAGCAAATGACAGAACATCAAAGCTGCAGTATGCAATTCATCTGAATAATCTGTTTTTCTACATATTTGTTAAAATCATCATCAAACGTTCATAAAAGGAAACATGAAGACTGAAACTCGGCGGTTCAGGATGGCGGCGTGACGTACGTCTATGTTGGAGGTTTTGACGAAGGCTCCGGCCGGATGGACGTGGTCGTACAGGATGATGACGCCGACCATCACACGGAGGCAGAACAGAACCGTCTCCTCACTGGCGAAGCGACTGCGGTACTCCCTGCACACACACACAGACACACAGACACACACACACACACACACACACACAGACACACACACACACACGCACACACACTGTGAGCATCAGGCCGAAGCGGCGGAGGAAGACCCTACAGTGATGAAGACTCACGGTGTCTCCAGCATCACTTTGCACACGCAGGCCATGGTGCTCAGACAGACGGTCGTGTTCTCGATGGGAACCTCCGGGTTCTGGACAGCAGAGACAAACGGATCATCAAACTGGGGAACCGCTGCGCTCCAGATGCATGATGGGAGAAAACCCAACCGTTGCACCTCTTTAGTTTTCTTTGCAGACATTTGACTTTATGAGTAATGAAGTCAAATGGTGACAAAAATAATCGAATTACATCCAGAAAAACAAATAAAACTTGTCCAAAGATTTTTTATTTTGGTTCTCATATCAGTTTGGACCAGATTCCAAAACCAGATCCAAACCGGGAAGAACTACTAGTCGTTCGGTACCAAAGAACCCATTTTGGACCGGAAACTGCAGGAAGAAACCAACCAGCATTGGTTCTGCGGCTTAAAGCAGGAGGAGTGCGCCCTCTGCTGGTGAGCTCAGCAAACAACGGCTGCTGCTGAAAACCTGATCACATCAGTTCTGCTGTTCAATAATCAATAATTAAATAAAAACCTGGAAGATTGATCAGTTACAGCTACATTCAGATCTGCATTTATTGATTAATGCATTGATTTGGTAAATCTGAAGGGACAAGTTTACTTTACATTTAAAGTATTTAAAGCTTCTCCTGTAAATCACTGATTGTTTCATCAACATTAATCTGGAAAATGTGTAAAAATTAACAAAAGCATTTGTTCTTCATGGCCAGCTGACAGTGACAGAAGATGACATCACTATGTCTAAATATGCATTTTCTGATGAGTCTCTGCCGCTCAGCGCTTTGGGGAGTTTAGTGAGACAGTCAGTGGAAGGATTGGACCAACCAGAACCAGAACCCGTCCTGGAGGGCAGAACCCCATTAAACGACAGATAAACTCACATCTGAGACGAACTTTGACGTGGCGTCGCTCAGCGTCTTCAGCATGGGCGTGGCGCTGGCATAGAACAGAGACATCCGATTGGCCAGCTCGTTGTTGACCTCGCTCCCCGAGTCCGACTGAAAACCAGCAGAACCCAGAGACTCACAACGAGCAGGAGGACATTTTCACCGGGGAGAAAGCTTCATCCAGCAGACAAGTGCAAGGAACTTTATGTCTTAAATTAATTTGATCTGATTTTGTCACAAATTGACATCTGAGAACATAAACAAGCTTTAAGATCTTCTGATATCCTTAGATTTCAGGTTTTCTAACTTTAAAACAGAAGAGGACTGAGGACGCGTCCCTGTGGCTCACCACGTTTAACAAACAACAGAGAATCTTTCTGACATAATTCTGCCATTTGTAAAGTTACACAGTGAAAAAATAACAGCCATAAATAATATTTCCACCATGTTTTCATTCATTTTAAATGTCACAGTTTCAAATTACATATTTAAACTTGGATGAAAAATATTTAGCTTGGCAGCTGAATATTAAACATTCTAACTAAATATTTACAAGCTAAATATTTCAATATTTAACCAACTAAATGTTTAGGTTGCTAACGATCATTGTTTCTTCTGTCCCTTTGTGAAGTTTTACAGACAATAAAGCAGTTTACCGTCACAGTGACGCGCTGCTGTGAGGAGATTCAGCGTCTCCAGCAGAAGTTTATACAAAGATTCACACGATCCAGCTTTTATTTTGATAGTGCACTTCCACTTGTCAGTAAGGCAATCTGCATATTAACTAAATATTTAGTTTTGGAGTTGAATCTTTGTACGAGTTTCTCACCGACACGTTGTTGATCCGCATGCGGCTGATGGTCCGCCGGTAGTAGCTGAAGTCGTTCTGGATGGCCGGGTTTGTCATCTGAAACGGGACAGAGCGATGAAGAGGAGGGCCCCTGAGGAAGAGGAGGGCCCCTGAGGAAGAGGAGGAGGAGGAAGAGCAGCAGACCTTCAGCTCATCGAATCGCAGCGTGAAATGCAGGATGTGGGCGAACTGACGGGCCAGCGCCTGTTTCTGCTCCAGATGTTGGGTCGGAGTCGAGTCGGCGCTGGTCAGGACGTCCAGGAGGCAGTGCAGACTGGATTCTGACGGAAAAACACGGAAACTCACCACGGCACTGTGCAAAAGTTTTAAACCACGTTTCTTCACGTTTTCCCTTCAGTTCTGAACTGAGATAAAACTGATCAAGACTTGAAACATTTAGAGAACGAATCCGGCTGCTTGGAAGGAAAACATGTAGAAAAGTGGGTCAGGTTGGTAGTTTGAAACCCTGCCATTGACAGAAAGCCGTCAGGAGTCGGTTACCCAGTTTCTGTGAAAACTCGTAGAAAGTTTTGAGCTTGGCGACCAGAGGAACCACAGCGGCCCAGGCCTTCTCCTGAACGCCCTCAACGTTTGGGTTCTGGATGGCCTGAAAACACCGACCACACTTTATCACCAGGAACTGAGCTCAGCACACTTTCAAAATAAAATCCTCCGTGTTCAGAACCTTGTAGAGGCACTGAACACCTTCATTCAGTATCAAACTCTGATCCCAACAAACTCACAGGATGTTTTCTAAAGAGCTAAATTCAAGTCTAAAGAACAACAATGACCATGGTTTTATTACCTCATGTTGCCGTTTGTAAAGTTTCACAAATAACAGCAATAATTTGAATTTCAGTAGAGAAAAAATGTGGATTAGTTTTTCAAAGTCTTTTTTTCTCCATCTTTTTCATTCAATTGTAAACGTCACAGTTTCACACTAAATATTTATTTAGTAAGCTAAACATTTGAATAAATCCAGCTCTTTGAATGTTTAGTCTTTGTTTTGTTATATTTTCATCAAGCTGCTCGCCTGTCGTATTTCCTCTCCTGCTCCTTTGTACGTCTGCAGGTCCTCCAGGATGACCTTGGCCTCCGTCAGCACCTGGTTCACCTTCTCCCACACCTCCGTCTCTGACTGCGAAGGCTGCGCGTCTGGAAGAAAAGCCTGGAGTCACTATCACAACATCTGCTGCTGCTAACAGATTCAATCCGTCAGAATTTTGATTCCTACTTTCAAAGTCCAGGAAGAAGTTTCCAGCATTGTTGTCGATGTCTCGGGTCAGCACCTTGATCAGGTTCCCCATGCTGCCGGCACAAGAAGCAAAGACAGACAGACAGAGGACAAACTGTTAGCCATGTCGCTAACGTTAGCACAGCACAGTGGGTTTGCTGATCTGAGGCTCATTACTGAGAAAAAACTGAAGTGATGCGCCTCACTGGTTACCATGGTGACACAATGATGCTCCGGTGACAAGACTTCATCTAAAAACCAGATTCTACATCATTCAAGCAACAGAAACTCTTATCAATGACCTGACAGATTAATTACCTGTGAAAAATATTAATTACTGAAACAATAATCCTCACATTCACATGACTGAACTACAACCAGGATGCTAATGCTAATATTCAATCATTAATAATACTGTTAGTCAGCTAGCACAATTTCTGCTAGCTAACATTCAAATCTATATTGAAATGTTAGCCTACTGTCAATAGCAACATTAGCATTTTAAATGCAGACAATAGTGACAGTGTTATGGTAAAATTATCCTGCGAACATTCAGTCGTTGATGATGTTAGCCTAGCATGATCATGTTAGCATGCTAACACATTACATTATTATATTCCCCAGACGCTAGGCTCATGTTGTCAAACATAAATGACAACATTAAACGCAGATTGCCTTTAAATTTAACAAGACGTTTTCATCTGGGTCAGTATTTCTGGTCAGATCTAAACAAGAAACAAAGATGCAAATGAAAAACATTCAGCTGGTCTCACTTCCTAATTCTCAGAAAACGCGACACAACACAGGACGAGAGTCCAGAATGTGAAACAGAACAAATCCAGTTAAATCCAACTTCATTCCCTAAATAACAGCATGGAAAGAGCCAGAGATCAGAATGAATTACCACGATGGTCATCATGATGACCATCATGATGACCATCGTGATGACCATCGTGATGATGATGATGATGATGATGATGATGATGATGATGATGCTGTGGAGGATTTGAAACATTTGGGGTTGATGGTGTGACTGAGGTTGAAAACGTCTTTAATCATCAGAACAGTTGAAATATACAACCTGTTCTCATTTATCTCCCTTTAGAGACTTTTAAAAATGGATTTACCAATAAAACTGCTTTCAGATCCTCTTAATAGCAGTAAAGACTCAGAATATACAGTAAAATTCATATTTATGGCCTTTGTGTTGGTTACGTTTGTTTCTGACAAACCATGATCTCATTTAAAGTCCAGACATGTGAATATTTGAGTGAGGAAACCCTGAAGCTGCGTTAAGGAGATAAAGGTGACGCTCGCAGCTTCACCTTTATCTGGAGAGCATTTCATGCTGTCGGGGTGGATTTGCTCTTTTGCTCTGAAGCGTTCGCCGGCTGACAGTTTGGCAGTTTGTGGCTGCAAGCTGAAGTGGAAGCGACGCCTTCGTGTTAAAAACAGAGAAAAGAGGAAGCAACAAAGTCTCTGAAAGTTTGGCCTAAATTTAAAACAGAGGAAGTAAAACAGGCTGAGCTGAGTTCAGGTAAGAAAGGCAGAAACAAACGACGGCAGAAACGATTCATCCCGGTTCGTAGAGTCCATCGGTTCTGCTAAAGACAGACTTTGTTACGCCTTGAAGCATCAGATATTATTTTATTCTCCAAAACATAAAAAAGATTTTCCTCCAGCAGAAACATTGCATTTACTTCCTTCAATAAATAAAACTTTGGTTTTCCTGCAGGTGGAAGCGTTTTGAGCCGCCGATTAAAAACAACCTGCACAGTTTCAGTGATCATATTGAACCCGACCAGCTCTTTAAAATGGACTTTTACTTCCCCAAACTGAGCCGTGATGGACTCTCGCTCTGAGCTCAGGAATCTGACGCCTCCGGCTGAAATGGGCTGTGATTGGTCAAGTCCTAATGTGGAAGTTTCACTTCGAGACACGACGGCTGCTATAATCACAGGGTCATCTGATCGTTTCCTCCATTTCATGGACCAGCCCGGTTCCAGAAGGTTCTGGTTGTTTCCTCCAGTCTGATGATCAAACTGAAGTCCTGCTGCTGAAAACCAGGACCAGTCGTTTGACTGGTAACCAGTGTGGGAGCCTTTGCTGGGCGTAAAGCCGGCCTCCACCCAACGGTTCGTCTTTCTAAGCGATGTTGGGTCGAAGTTCTTCATGTTGTCATAAACCGGATCAGTAAAACATTCAGGAAACTTTTTCCTGAGTGGACAAACATCAGTGAAGCCCAACAGTTTCAGACAGTTTGACGTCCGGCCCGTCCGGCCCGCCGCTGCTCCGGCCCCCCGCTGCTCCGGCCCCCCGCTGCTCCGGCCCCCCGCTGCTCCGACCCCCCGCTGCTCCGACAGATTTTCATTCTTTATTTGGGGATTCATCAGTTTGTTGCGGCGTCCTGCAGGACCTTCGCTGGTCTGACAGGGTTTTCCTGGGCAGCAGCAGCAGCAGCTCACTTCCTGTCCTGCTTTTGCTAAAGTCTTAGAGTGTTTTCCAACTTCCTGTTTCACCAAATGGAGGCGTCAGATTTTAGTGTTGGAGGATTTCTCTTTCGTCTTTCGCTAAAGACCAGGAGCCATTTCTGCTGCTAGCGCTAGGCTAACATGTTAGCTTTGGTTGTATTTACCCAGAATGCCCTGCGTTGTTGTCCAGATCCTGCTTTTGCAGGGAATGAAATCAGAGCAGATCAGAGCAGGTCAAAGGTCACCCAGGGAGATGTTACAGATGGTTCCAGCTGAACAGAACTTTGACCCAGACAGCAGAACCTGAGGCTAACCGCTGCTGAAAACGACCAGCTGTATCTGCAGCAGTCTAACAACGACAACGCATCGCTGCTTCAGGCAAACGTCGTGTTTTTTTAACTCTGTGGCGTTTCTAAATATATTGATGAGCTGAGCCTCCAGCTTCCTCTCTGTTGAAACGAAGCGATCAGAACCAGTTCTGACCAGGTTCTGGACCCGAACGCAGGAAACCTTAAGGCTCTGAACGTTCAAACTGACCCATTTTAACCCAAATATCTCTGATCATCTGACAGAATCGCTTCATTATTACCACATAAAAACCTGATTCAGAGGAAAAAACTGTTTGAAGTCATTAAGCTTGGAAGAAAATGTTAAAGTTCTCAATAAATCTGGAGTTAAACCTCTCAGTTTGGACAAGAATAGAATAGAAATGTCCTTTATTGTTTCCAAAATATGCATTAATGTTTGTGCATTAAAAATAAATTATTTCTATTAACAAACTGTGCAAAAGTAGAGATATGAAGAGATTAGCAGGGATGTGAATATTTACTGTTTACTCTTTAAAGTAAAATACTTTTTTATAATTAAACACAAAACATATTTATCTTGAGTCAGAATTTATGAATAAATTGTTTGACATAAAAAATCCTCTAATTATTAAACTCTAAGGCCATCCGCTCGTTTTGTTCATAAAGTTTTAATAAACAAAAAGATAAACTCAGAAACTTATTCTGGAAATGAATAAAATCCTAACCTTCACATAGATTCTGAACCAGAACCAGAACCAGAACCAGAACCGCTGCCCGGACCAGGTGTGTGGTGACATCATGCTTGGAGGCGGAGCTTCATATTGTCTAATGTTTCCTCTAATCTGAACTAAAGGTACTTTCATTCTGCAGCCTGTAGGGTCAAAGGTCAGATGTGAAGAAAGTTCAGCTGCAGGTTGATAAAAACGTCTGGTTAAAGTTTATTATTATGTTTTATTAAGTGCCTTTATTCTGAAAGGTGTATTTTATTGTGAAGGATTCTGAGCTGAAGAATCAGATGATCTCTAATCTGGTTTGTTTTGGAGCTGAAACTCATACGTGAGGGCAAAGGTCAAACTGTTAATTTATAATCAGGTTATTGCCTGATACGGATCTATTTATGGTTTCCTGTTTCTGAATGAGAGACGACAGACGGACGGATAGACAGACGGAAAGAGCCGAACAAATGAAAAGCAGCAGAAACTGAACGATGGTTCGAATCCCAAAACCAACTTCAGTTTCACTTTTAAGCTTCGTTTGATTTCACGGTAAAGAATGAACACATGACTGGATGATGCAGAGCTGATGAATCTGGACCCGAGTGAACCGGGCCTGTAGAACCCGGAACCGGTCCAACGGACCTGCTGGTTTAACAGCAGTAAAGGAGTGTGTGGAACAGCCGGAGAACCCGGCAGGAAGTACAAAGTTTGAACAGTTCACTTCCACTCAGAACATCCAGCAGAGCAAATAATCCAGATTACAGCAGAGACCAGATTATCATCTGATAGTTATTATGATGTGGTTAACAAACCAACTGATTTATGAGACAGAGATTATCAGAAAATATGTTAGAGATGCCCTGATGTGTGGCATTGATATCTCTGTTATGGTATATATGCATATCCTGCTGACTCTGCGCTTCTGCTTCAGTTAAATTCCCCACAATCTGCATCCCTGTCACATGACCGGGCAGAGGTCACATGACCGGGCAGAGGTCACATGACCGGGCAGAGGTCACATGACCAGGCAGAGGTCACATGACCAGGCAGAGGTCACATGACCTTAAACACAAGATGGAAATGAACATCAGTTCTTCATATCGGCTCAGTTTATGTAATAATTTAAGTCAGTTTAAAAAAAAAAAAAAAAAAAATAGTTTTTTTGTTTTTTATTTTAATATTTTTTCAGGTTTCAACCTTCCGAGAGATGTAATATTGCTCATATTTTAATATATTGCAAACATTTTATGAAGACAAAGGCTGAGAATTTAAAGCATTAATTTTGATTAATAGATTTTAATAAGTTACAAAATGTAGTACAATCAATCATTTTTAAGGAGTTAGCCTGTCAGTGAAGCTATTCAAGCTAAAACTAGCATCTCAATGCTAAACATGTAGCAGGTAATGCTAATGTCAGGGTCCACAGTCTATGGATGATCAGGGCTTCCTGTTTTCTTAATTGGATGTTTATGTTGTCAATAAATAGCTTTCGATTAAAATGTGATTAATTAATTTCAGACCTGTTTGATTAAAAAGTTTAATCAAGTCCCATGTCTAGTTAAAACATCAGTGCATTGGGGGCCGGAGCCCCCGGCCGCCTGTTGACTCGCATCGCCCCTGGACGGAGCCGCGCTCAGCCCCAGATTTGTCGGGCCTCCCGCTGGCGGCTCTGACAGTCTGAGGCGGAGAGAAAACGGAAATGAGTCCCGCTGCTGGTTGCGGCTAAACGGACTCGAACCTGCAGAGAGGCGCCAGAATCTGGAGGATTTTATTCTCAGGATCTGATCTGAGATCGGAACCTCCATGTGGGTCAGAACCTGCATCGGAACCTCACAGTTCTGCTGCAGGTTCTGCTCCTCCGGCAGCAGCGGTCTGCAGGATCTGACATGTCTGATCAGTCAGGATCCACCCTGAGATCTACCCCCCCCCCTCCGGCCCGGACCCCGCCGCCTCCACCCCTCCCCTCCCGGCGCCGCGCTCACCTTCACTGATCGCTGATCGATGAGTGCGGAGCGGATCGATGGCCGATGTGCCCGCGGTGCTCCAGGTGTCTCCCGGCGGCCCGCCTCCTCTACATGCTGGTAAGAGTCAACCCGGAAACCGGCGGCACGCAGCGCCGTTAACTATAAAAGGAGTGATTTCCTCAGGAGGAACTGAAGCGTGAGCCAATCAGAGAGCAGCAGGAGACAAGCTGGGCTCCGCCGCGCGCACAGACCCGAATGGACCATCGGAACCGGCCGCCGGCCCGAGCCCCGCGCAGGTGATCATCCAGGTGGTGATCCGGTCCAGGTGACCGTCCATGCGGCAGGTCCGCTCTGTGCGCAGGATCAAAGTTCCTCTGTGAAACCAGACTCCGTTTAAAATCCGTCTGAAATAAAACATTTTCATCAGTTTTCACCTGTTACTGAAAGATTTCCTGCTTCACCTTTACACCAAAACATCTTACACAAACTTTTATTTTATTCGGCTCGTGAATTGAGTCATTGGTTGGATTAATTCTGACAAATAACATCAATAAATGACTCAAATTACAGGGATTTTCACATCAAAATGAGTTATTTAGCCTTTTTCCTCCAAAAAATACAAATGTTTTCTATTTGTGTTCTTTTCTTTGATCAATGGGTGGCTCAAATAAAAATATATTGGTAATCCTGACACCAAGTCAGTTTCAATATCAGATCGATTCCAGGGAGATTAAATCAATATTTCAGTTTCAGTTTCCCTCTTTATTTTTACAGTATTTTAGTTTCTCAATAAAACTATAACAAATTTACTTGATTTGCTTACCACTGATCCTTCTTCCACACTTTATTTAGAAAGCAATGCACACAAATTAGTTTTTTGTTTATCATTATTATATTTTACTAAAGTATTTTGTTGACGCTTCAACTTTATCTGAATTCTTCCCTAGGATTCAACTTATTCATGTTTAAATGATTCAAAATAATTATTAAATAATTCAAACAACATAAAAATGCCCAAGTATGAGAAGTTTGATTATGATTCCTTCTTAGATATTGGTTTTGGTAATATTGTCTCTGCATTATTTGGCGCTGGATCAACATCACATTATGCAGAATCTCTGCTGCTCATTTTTGCCTGTTTGTCAGGAAATCTGACTTCATTTCACGGTTTCACTATTGCAGGATTAGCTGATTGCATCTCAAGACACTTAAGGCAAACAAGCTCATCATAAATCTGTAATAGTTCATTTCATTCAAACACAAACAGATTCAGAGACATTTTCTGACCCTGAATGTCTGATTAATGTTTGTATTAAACTGTTTTTAATCTTCAGATAATTCACTTCCTGTTTCATCAGCTGCTCTTTATTATGATATGAAAGATAAAACAGAGAACTTCACACAAAATGTTCAAATTTTGTTAGTTCACACAGACTTTTCTATCATTCTTATGTTGTTTTATTTTTATTTAAATTTACGCAGCCTTTTATTTATTTATTTACTTATTTTATGTCTACAACCTCTGTGATGGATGGATGGATGGATGGATGGATGGATGGATGGATGGATGGATGGATGGATGGATGGATGGATGGATGGATGGATGTTCTCCTGATGTCAATATGGGGTCGCTTTTTAATATTAATAATTTTTTTATTGCCTTTATTCACCCATTAATATCTAGATCCCATTTTAACAGAAATCTGCAACAATTTTTATTGTTTATTTTCATTTTTTTTCCCAAAAATTTGCGTCAATCTTAGTCAACTTTGATCAAACTCAACCTTTATTTTGTAACCATATAATTATTTTTTAATAAATTATTCGGGTTGACTCTTACCAGAATAAAATTAGCGGAGAGTTTTTCTCTGTGAACATTAGTGACTCAGACTTGATTCAAAACAGAGTAAAGAAACTGAAATATTTCACCAGTCAGGAGCTCCAGAGCTCTGCTGCCCCCTGCTGCACGGGAGCAACATTATATTTACCCACCGATGGGGTAAATGTGAGAAATAAAGGATGCTCCATTATAATATTGTGGTTGATCAAATTTGATGATTTTGTTCAGATTTTCTCACAGCAGATTGTGTCTTCATGCCGGATTAAAGGAAGTAAAGATCAACTTTAACTGATTTCAAGAAAGTCTGACAGCTTGAAAAGAACAGAGTGTACAGTATGGGCAAATTTACAGCACAGGAAAAATTCTGTACAGTCATTGAAAAATAATATCTCATATTATTAAAATAAATATGCCACTCAACAAAGTAATTTAAGAAAAATGCATAAGATGTTTTATTTGTACTTAGAAAACAGCAATAGACAAATGGAGAAAATCAGAGAAAAATCATGAAAAATCAAACCTGTCGGAACGGAGGTCATCTTTCTTGTTTTTAAATGATTTAATCAAAGAAGTAATCTTCTGAATCATTAAAAATGACTCAAAAACTACAGTCACCAAGCCTGCATTTCCCATAATCCTCGACGGACACGGAAATACGTCATCACCCGTGACCTTGTTGTCTCTTCCCATTCGGTTCTCTAACAGGACAGCATGGCGAACAAGGAGCCAGGTGTAAGTGGGCTTGTTTCCTTTAATATCTGTGGTTTTTGCGGAACCTTTCCTCCTGTCCGGGCCCAGTTCGGTAGAACAGCTCCGTGGTTTCCCGCGCTTTGCTCCGCGGCTCGTGCCATTTAAAATTCAGCGCGCGAGTCCCGCTGACGTGAGGCGACAGGTAGAGCTGATTTAGGAGGATTTAAATGTGATTAGTTATAATATAAATGTCTGGTTTTGCTTTGCTTTAGCGGCTGTTCTAATAAATCTGTTCAATATTAGTGACTCAGACTTGGTTTAGACAAGCAGGCGGGTTTCTGTCAGGAAAGCTGCAGAGTTCTGCTCAGGAGTCCAAGTTACGTTGAGAAAAGCTCTAAAATAAGGAAAGGTTTGAATTTTCTTTAATTTCCAGCTGGTATTCTGACTGTATTAAAACTTTATCAAAGTCTCCAGAAACTCAACGTTAATTCGGCTCATAAAGCAGGTGTTGGAATGAGATTTATTCTGGTCTAATTGTTATAAAATCCGCCCAGGATCGCCGTTTACGCCACAGAACAACCGGATATTTACATGAGCTCCATCAGAACAGGGATCCAAGCTTTAAGGCCTGGTATGGAGGTCAGGTTTGGTGGCCCTAATGCTCTGTGACTTCAGGTTGTGTTGATCTAATCAGTTGATCTGCTGTGTTTTCCAGGGTTTTCTGCAGCAGCTGCGGCAGATCGCTGGCAGGATGTCCTCTGGCCCTCGGGGGGCAGGAACCGGACTGAAGCTCCTGATCGGAGCTGGAGCTCTGGCTTATGGCGTGAAGGAAGCTACATACACAGGTAGCCCTGACCTTTGACCCCAAACACTTCCGCAGCTGGGCTGAAGCTCTGCTTCAGCAGCAGAAACAGTTTAGTTTCAGTCCAGTTGGAGGAGAAAACTTTGATTTAAACCCAGTTGTTCCCAGTTCAGCTCAGTGTCTTTATAATCCCATCCAATCTGATTTGTACCTGGAAAACCTCGGGATCCTCTGGGATCCCACTAATAACCCCAACTCGATAATCATAAATCACAGATGTCCAAACGTTCAGCCATTTGGGCCAAAACTGTAAAATTGTGAGATGACCACATTTTTTAGTTAAAACTGAAAAGATCTCTTATATTATACAAAATAGATACTTTATTACTTTATTGTAGAAAAGAAATCTGGGAAACGTGTTGCAGAGTTGCTGTTTGATGTGATAGATAAATATTATCCAAAGATTTTTTGAGTTTATTATCCTCATGAATTATTTTTTACTTAAGGTCAGACGGTGCTGTTTAGTTTTCTCAAAGTTTAAAAATAATTATCCTAAATATATAAATGTTAGCATTTTATTTTTCTGTAAAAATCTTGAATTAATTATGAATTCGCTCCATTCTTGAGTTGTGGACTGAGGGGCCAAATAAACCCATCTTGTGGGCTGTAATGGCCCTCGGGCCACATTTTGGACATCGAGTTATTAACTCTTATCTGTTATTTTCCAGTCATGTGGCTCCAGCAGGAAGCTGCCAGTTACTGTCCAATAGAGCTAACAGTGTCTCTGAGGAAACGTCAGCATCATGCTGTGCATCAGAACCATTAGCATCCTGCAGGTAATGGTTCGGACCCAGGCCAGAACCTTCTGACTGTCCTCTGTCGCTCTCTGTGTTCAGTGGAAGGAGGACATAGAGCCATTATCTTCAACCGGATCGGTGGGATGGAGATGAACACAGTCCTGGCTGAAGGTCTCCACTTCAGGTACGTTAGCTCAGCTAGCAGCTCAGCTAGCAGCTATATTAGCTGCATTTAACAGCTGCTATGATAGTTTTCACAACTGATTAGCATCTCAGAGGCTCAAATCGTACCTGAACTTTGACCCTGAATCCCAGAGGAGTTGAAAAGCTTCATGGAGCAGAGAGGAGGTAAACATCCATCATGGTGAACAATAGAAGATCTTTGGCAAACAAAATGGATGAACTTCAAGGCTAAAGCAGGATCCAGTCAGAGTTTTGTATTTATTATGTCGTTCAGTGGAACATGGCTGCTGGATCTTATCCCAGACTCCAGCGTCTCTCAGCCTGAATTTCAAACCACACAGCCAGACAGATTTAAAGCAAAAGCAAAGGAGCTGGATTAGCAGAGTTGCTAACAGCCGATGGAGCCATCCAGCCGGGATGCTGAACTCTTAGCATGAGTCTCCCATACAGTCTTCAGTCAGAGGCCTCTTCAGAGTC
Source organism: Poeciliopsis turrubarensis (assembly GCA_010277015.1). Classification (NCBI taxonomy): domain Eukaryota; kingdom Metazoa; phylum Chordata; class Actinopteri; order Cyprinodontiformes; family Poeciliidae; genus Poeciliopsis; species Poeciliopsis turrubarensis. Next base: position 36,673 of record VMRN01000414.1, read on the forward strand.
ACTGTGAGATCGACTGCTACTGGAGCTCCCTCCAGCCTGCAGCATCACCAGCCGTAACGACTCTGAAGGAACTTGGATGATCTGAGTTATGAGGACATTTAAGGACTCGTCATCCTCTGTGTGAGGATGAAGGTTTTCCTGCTGTAATCAGATTACTTTCCTCTGGTTCTGACCCAGCTGTCGCCCGCAGGGTCCCCTGGTTCCAGTACCCCATCATCTATGACATCAGAGCCCGGCCCAGGAAGATCTCCTCTCTCACAGGAAGCAAAGGTCAGAGGTCATTTTAAATCAGATCCATGTTTGGTTCTGTGTTCTGGTCCGGGCGGGTTCTGGTTCTGAACAGTTTATTGGTTTAAGCCAGTCTTTCTCAAACTGTGGTCGGCGAGTTACTGGATGGAGCTAGCTACAGCTAGCGTAGCATGCTGTAGCTAGCTACAGCTAGCTCAGCAAAGGATTGTGTTAAAAATAAGGACAGAAAACTGGCTCAGAACCGGGTCACTCTATAGAAAAGCTGCAGATACTGGTGGAAAGAAAACAAGTCCCGGAATATCATACGATCAGAGAAGCTGAAGCTGCTGATGTGTCGATTCCTTTGAACGGTTCTATGCGGTAGGACTCGACTCAGTTACTGAGAACTGTTCTTTTTTGAGGACTTTTCTTGTTCATGATGCTCTGCTTGCACATAAACAGCTCTTGTTTTTTCTTTAATGATTAAATGACATTAATTAAACACAATAAATAAATACAATTGATAGAAATGCTTTAATTATTTTTATATTTGGTGCAGAAAATGATTTCATGTTTCTGTTAAAGCCACTCAAGTATATTTTTCTGTAATTGTGCTTCAAAATCACAAATATCCCTAAATGTTATTAATGCACACAAAACTTGATAGTAAAGTGTTTGACATGATTTGAAAGCTTCGACACTTTCAGAATCTGTAATAACTCAAAATGCCCAAATAGACGTGTTCAAGGCGCCTCTCTCATAGGAAGAAAATCATCCAGTCATCCTCAGCCTGAAAAGGTTTGACCAACTCTGGCTGCAGTTTGCTGTCTGCCCGCCAGAGGGCAGCACCTCCATTAACTGGAATCTTCCTCTCTGGGTTTGATCGTCATGGCGACCACTGATTAATGTAGTTTTCTATTTCCCTTTAACCAGACAGCTCAGCCTCCCTTTTGTTTTTATAGTTTATTTATTTGTCAACATAAAGTAAAAATGAACAAAAATATTTTTAATTTTTGTAAAGTTTAAAGATGTTTAAACTTTTTTCTTTTGAGCTAAAATGATTTCATGGTACAGTTTTTGTTTATTATGATGAATATCTCAGAAATTAATCTCTCTGCTTCATCTGGACGGCCGGGTTCTGTCTGGTACCGGAACCGACCCGTTAACCATCCAGAACCAAAACTGACCAGGTTAACCAATCACCTGAACTGTCAGACCTGATGCTGAGCTTTCTGATTGGTTAATGGTTCTGGTTCTGATTGGTTAATGGTTCTGGTTCTGATTGGTTAATGGTCCTGGTTCTGATTGGTTAATGGTTCTGGTT
>VMRN01000415.1:4879-23909 GCA_010277015.1 Poeciliopsis turrubarensis
GATAGATAGATAGATAGATAGATAGATAGATAGATAGATAGATAGATGTGTGTATATGCATACAAGGAGGATTTACTTTTGGTTCGTAGTTACATTAAACTTGTATTTGGGGACGGCTATTGTCATCTAAAGTGGAGGGAATATCACTTATTCTGTACTCTCCTTGGTTGTCTGCTGTAGACAACCAAACTATAAAATCTATTGACCAAATCTTATTCAATTTCTCATGGAAAAATGGTGTACATTACTTAAGAAAATCAGTGGTAATGAACTCTCATGAAAAAGGAGGCTGAATTTTCTAGATTTCACAACTCTGAATTATACTTTCAGAGTTAAAGTCGTATCTAAGAAATTCATCCTCCATCTGGAATACTTTCCCAAACTACATTTTCTCCAGTGTAATTATACTGTATAGAAAATATCAATACAATTTTTTGCATTTCACAAACAAGCACTTCTTTCGTGGGCACTTATAAAATAACATAATTTTTCTTCACATAAATTCTTCTTCTGGAATAACCAATATATTCTTCACAAAAATAAATCTTTATTTTATTCTAAATGGTTTAACAATAAAATAGTTCTGGAGGGTCAGCTATTTAACAAAAATGAATGTTTACTCGGGCACAGTGAGTTCAAACTCCCTGCAACTTTATGATATTGTGTTTGATGCTGAAACTAATGAAATATGTGAACTCTTTAGAGATAATGTTGTTGATGAATACAAGGTAACTGACACCACTGTTAGTAAAGCATGTTTTTCTTCTACTTGTAAGAACAACAGAAATATTCGTTCCCTGTTTCAACAAGATATTATTTCTGAACCTTCATCCATTTTCCATTGGAATAATTTTGTCCCTGATTTCCAGTGGAAAAATGTGTGGACTCATTATCAGAAACTTTTCATAAACGACACAATGAAAGCTCTTGCTTAAACTGTTACATTGAATTTATCCTGCTAATAAATATATGATGACATATTTTAAAACAATAGACAGAAGAGCATCCAGAAACAATTATTCTGGAATTGTCATTTCACAAGAAAATGTTATAAAGAGTGTAATATCTTAATAAATTGTTATGTTGATGCTAAATGTTCCCTGAGTAATGAGCATATTATTTTTGGTTTTCATGGTAAGAATATGCGACAGACTGGCGACCTGTCCAGGGTGTACCCCGCCTCTCGCCCGGAACGCAGCTGGAGATAGGCACCAGCAACTCCCGACCCCGTTAGGGAGAAGGGTGACGGAAAATGGATGGATGGATGGATGGTAAGAATACAAATCCAGGCAAAAGACTGGCAATTATTCTAATTATTATATTTGGCAAATTTCATATTCACAAATGTAAATTTTCATCATCTTCAACTTTTTTCTTTTTTGTTTTACAGTTTTGGTTTTGGAAATTTAACTCTATTTATCCACTTTTTCCAAGGATAAGAAGAAAAAACCTGTAAAAATATATGAATGTTGTGTTTCTCTGAATATTTTTTATTTGTCATGTCATGTCTATCATATTACAGACATGACAGAAATTGTCATGTCTGTAATATCTGCTCCCTATTCGTTTTGTTTTTCATACCGATGTATTTAATGTGGGCGGAAGAGAGAACTTTCCTGGGGAACCTGCTTCTCTGACATACAGCTGGTGAACGGTTTCCTCAGCGGGGAAGAAGGACATCCGTCTGGTGGCTTTAAACTTGGACTCTGACGCATTTAGACACATTTTAATCGATGGAGAATATGGCAGATTTACCTGACAAACATGGCGGCTGCAGTGGCGGTCGGGGAGGAAGAGGGTTTTCTCCTTCTCCGCTGTTCCCTTTAGGGCCTGTAGGCGGCGCTGTGATCTTTCCCGAACTCTAATCGAAGAAGAAGGTGTGGAGGAAATATGTCGGCGCCGCTGGATGATTACAGAACGTTTGTTTTGGACCGACTCCGTGTTTAGAACCCGCCCAGCCTCAGCGCCATGGCCCACCGGTACCTGCGGCTGCCTGCGGGCGGCGGGAGCCTGGTCCGGCTGCTGCTGCGGCCCCGCGGAGCCTCCGCCAGGACGGTAGGTGGGCGCGGAGCGACAGGCTCACCTTGACCCGCTCCGGTTGGGTTCGGTTCGGGAAGCCGCTCAGACCCCGCACCGAACTCAAAAACATGGGGTCATCTGAGCGGATTAACTGACGTTTTCACGTGACGTAAGCCGGATATCCTCTGTTTTCGCTCGAATGCTGTGACGTCAGACCCTGGTTTACTGATGACGACATTCAGTCATCATTGACTGATGTAAATTTTGAGGGTCAGATGCGCTTTAGTTCGAAACAGCACTGTCCAGAACAGTTCTGTTGGTCCAAATGATTGGGTCCGCAACGGTACCGGGCCATGAAGGTGTTAAAGCCAACCTGTGGACCCTCCTCCCCTTAGGTGTCTCCAGCCTGTTCTGGTCGGGTATGCAGTGGACCCGTCCCACTGAGCGAGCTGCTGGGAGCCTCCAGGATCCTGAGCTCCAAACTGCCCAAAGGTGAGTGGAGAGCCGGTGCTGGTTCTGTCCACACCTGGGCCACACGGGTCGGAGTTCTAAGGTGAACTGAATCGTTGCGCTCAGACTGTTTCTGTTCTCCTTACAGGATTTGAGAAATATTTCCCAGAGAGTCAGAACCGGACCAGAACCTCTGAATCCGAAGCTAAAGGTAAAGAAGACACAGGTGAGTCTGAGCATGCAGACAGGTGAATAACTCATAGAACTTCAGAACCGACTGGGCTCTGTCTGTTGAACTGGGTCTCTGATGTGCCATCAGACGGTGGTCCTACAGGTCAGAACCTCCAAAACGGTTCTCTTTCTTCAGAACCAACCTGAGAGTTTTGGTTTAGGGGCGGGGCTTACCACAGGTAACCCAATAACCCAGGTTAGGACCGGTTCCAGTCCACTTTACATGAATCAGAACTAAAACCTCCACAATGATGGATGTGCTGACTTCATCCTGACTCTCCAAACCGAGCATGCTCAAAGCCCGACCCTCTAACGGTTCTGACCCGTTTCAGAGTCCAAACCTGCCCAGAAACCGTCCGGGAAGCCCGGCGGATCCGGGTCCGGAGGAGGGAAACGAGGCGGCCGCAAGGAGGAGAACCACTGGTACAGCCGGTTGAAGAAGGTCAGTCACCTGGTCCTGGGGGGCGGGTCCCAGGTGTTACCTGCCCAGGTGTCTCAGGTGTTCCTCTCTCCAGGGTGACATCCCTTGGGATGATAAGGAGTTCCGCTTGTACCTGCTGACCGCCGTGGCGTTCTGGACCACCTTCAGCTACATCTTCCTGTGGGACGGAGGTCGTGAGGTCACCTGGAAGGACTTTGTCAACAACTACCTGTCCAAAGGAGTGGTGAGGAACTCACCTGTGTCCACCCTGGTTCAGTCTCCAGCTTTAACTGGTCATTTCCCGCCAGGTGGAGCGACTGGAGGTGGTCAACAAGCGCTATGTCAGGGTGGCGTTCTCTCCAGGGAAGACGCCGTTGCGTCGGGTGCGTCCCATGGGCCGGCTCGGGCCTCAGGTACCTGCAGCGCCACCACTGACTCCTCCCCCTGTGTTTCCACCTGCAGCAGTACATCTGGTTCAACATCGGCAGCGTGGACACCTTCGAGAGAAACCTGGAGACGGCACAGAGCGAGCTGGGCATCGAGAGCGAGAACCGCCTGCCAGTGGTATACTCCACCGAGAACGACGGGTGAGCCACGACCTGTGACCTGACCTTCACCCCGACCCCGACCCTGACCCTGCAGTCCTTCCCCGCAGGTCGTTCCTGCTCAGCATGCTGCCCACAGCGCTCATCATCAGCTTTCTGCTCTTCACGCTGCGGCGGGGGCCAGCGGGCGGGGGCCGACCCGGCCGCGGCATGGGAGGTCTGTTCAGCGTTAGCGAGACCACTGCAAAGATCCTGAAGGACGAGATCGACGTCAAGTTCAAAGACGTGGCGGGGTGTGAGGAGGCCAAGCTGGAGATCATGGAGTTTGTCAACTTCCTGAAGAACCCCAAACAGTACCAGGACCTGGGGGCCAAGATACCCAAGGTGAGGGCGGGATCAGGGTGAGGTTGGGCTTCATTCAGGCTGGCGGAGGACGGGGCCGCAGATGGGTTTTCCCCAGATCAGCGGTTCTGTTGTGTGGCAGGGCGCCATCTTGACCGGACCCCCAGGAACCGGGAAGACGCTGCTGGCCAAGGCGACGGCAGGTGAGGCCAACGTTCCCTTCATCACGGTGAACGGCTCTGAGTTCTTGGAGATGTTCGTGGGAGTGGGCCCCGCGAGGGTAAGGTGCCGTCAGGGCAGTGGGTTGGGATCTTCTGAGGTTCCTCTGACCTTAAACTCCATGCAGGTTCGGGATCTGTTCGTCATGGCCCGGAAGAACGCGCCCTGCATCCTCTTCATCGATGAGATCGACGCTGTGGGCCGGAAGCGCAGCCGCGGCAACTTTGGAGGCCAGAGCGAGCAGGAGAACACGCTGAACCAGCTACTGGTGGAGATGGACGGTGGGTCCCGCTTCTGCAGAACCATGGGATCCACTGAGCCGCGCCTCACTGTGCACTCTGTCCCCCAGGCTTCAACACTGCCACCAACGTGGTGGTTCTGGCCGGAACCAACCGACCTGACATCCTGGACCCGGCCCTGCTGCGGCCCGGGCGCTTCGACAGGCAGATCTACATCGGTGAGCGGGCAACTGGGCGGTTAATTATCAGCCACGTATCAGCCAGGTGAGCTGGAGACAAAGCTCTCTTTCCTTTCAGGTCCTCCTGACATCAAGGGACGGGCGTCCATCTTTAAGGTCCACCTGCGTCCTCTGAAGCTCAGCACAGACCTGGACAAAGATGCTCTGGCCAAGAAGATGGCCGCCCTCACGCCTGGATTTTCAGGTAGTATGCACCCTGATGGGAGTGACCAGTCAGGTGACGGTGTGTCTGAGTCTAAGGTGATTTGTGTGTCTGTCCCCGATTGCTGCCTGGCAGGCGCCGACATCGCCAACGTGTGCAACGAAGCGGCACTGATTGCCGCACGCCACCTGTTTGATGCCATCAATCAGAAGCACTTCGAGCAGGCCATCGAGAGGGTGATCGGAGGTGAGACCAGAACAGAACCGGCGCAGTGTCGGGCTTTGGTTCCGGTTCTGTAACCTTTCTGTTTCTTGGAGGTCTGGAGAAGAAGACCCAGGTTCTACAGCCGGAGGAGAAGAAGACGGTGGCATACCATGAGGCGGGTCACGCTGTGGCTGGCTGGTTCCTAGAGCACGCCGACCCTCTGTTGAAGGTCTGTCAGGTTCTGTCAGGTTCTGTTGGCATGGCCGGGTTCTAATGTGGTGCTGGCTGTGCAGGTGTCTATCATCCCCAGGGGGCGGGGTCTGGGCTACGCTCAGTACCTCCCCAGGGAGCAGTACCTGTACACTAAGGAGCAGCTGCTGGACCGCATGTGCATGACGCTGGGGGGCCGCGTTGCAGAGGAGATCTTCTTCGGCCGGGTCACTACTGGCGCCCAGGATGACCTCAGGAAGGTCACACAGAGTGCCTACGCTCAGGTGAGTCGCTCGACCTGGCAGACACTCCTTACTCCTCTGGGTCCTGTCTGTCTGACTCGCTGCTGTCCTGCAGATCGTCCAGTTCGGGATGAACCCCAAGGTGGGCCAGGTGTCCTTCGACCTGCCGCGGCAGGGCGAGATGGTTCTGGAGAAGCCGTACAGCGAGGCCACGGCCCGCCTCATCGACTCCGAGGTCCGGACCCTGATCAGCGAGGCGTACCGCCGAACTCAGCTGCTGCTGACCGACAAGAAGGCCGAGGTGGACAAGGTACCGCCATGCTCCTCCCGGGGCTGATGCTTGTGGGATCCCAGCAAGGCAGACTAGTTCTGGTTCCTCTGGGCCCGGTGGAGTGGGAGGCTGTTTTCTGGTGCCGGTTCTGGTTGTAACTGATTTCTGTGCTGTCCTGCAGGTGGCGCAGCGGCTGCTGCAGCAGGAGGTTCTGTCGAAAGAGGACATGGAGGAGCTTCTGGGTCGGCGGCCGTTTGCGGAGCGCTCGACATACGAGGAGCTGGTGGAAGGGACGGGCGGCGAGGACGAGGACACGGCGCTACCGGAAGGCCTGAGGGACTGGAACCAGGACCGGAACCAGGACCGGAACCAGGACCGGAACCAGGAGAGCCCGGAGGAGCAGGTGGCCCGCCAGATCTCTGGAGGCATGCCCTTCTAGAACCTCCATAAACTGTTCTGTTGGATTCTGATCCGTTCCGCAGGTTCTGAACATTCCCACCTGAGCTGTTCTTCATCAGAACTCTGCTGATGCTCCACAGAACCCACTCAGCTTCACATGAACCAGAACCAGGTTCATTCTGCTCATCCAGAACATATCAGAACCAAACAGAACCTCTCCATGTGTATCAGTGTAGAGCCCAGACTCGGTTCTTTCCTCAGAACCTCAGCAGATATTCTCCAACTGTGAGGAAAATGTTCCACAAAACATCTGGCACTGTTCTGATGGGGAAATCTTTGGTCCAGAGTTCTACTGGGCCCAGCATCTGGGGTTTCTAACTTGAGCCCTCCAGAACCGTGGTTCTGCAGTCTCTAAACACTTCTCTGCTCCAACATACCAGAACCAGACAGCCAGGTTCAGCGGCCCGGTTCAGGACTGGAACTGGAATTTTCTAGAAGCTGCAGACCAAGGTTCTGTCAGGTTCTGTATGGTTCTGTTAGGTTCTGCAAGAGACGTTCTCCTGCTGGTGTTCCACAGCCTGCCGCAGAACCTTTGACTGGAAACTGGACGGGAACCTGCTGTTGATTCTGTTCTGATCCGGACCGATCCGGGTCACAGCTGTAGAAGCACCAGACGTCTGGACTGTTTGGTTCTGGTAAAGTTCTGGAGTAGTTTCAGCTGTTAACTAAAGCGGATCAGAACCAGTTCTGATCGGGTCTGGGTTCTAAAAGGGTGAGTTCTGGGCCTGTAAACATGTAAAATGATGTGTGATAATAAAGGTGTATATCTTGGTTCTGGTGGTTCGGTTCAGATCTCTGATCAAACAAATAACGGATAAGATCAGAACACAAGCTAACAGATGAACGTTCTTGGTTCCAGAACGTTCTTTGCGCTCCAGCTTCTACTTATGCGGCTACGTAACACGGTGACGTCATAAGGTCCCCTGGTACCGCCGGACCGACCTCAGCTGTGTCCGACCAAACTGAGTCATCAGGGCTTTTATTTTGAAATTTTCTCTCAGAGGAAGTGACATCATGGGTAGCGTTGTTGTGTTCCGGGCAGTGTACAGATGCTAGTACTTGAGGAACTTTCTGCAGGTTTTAGGTTCGGTCCGGTCGGAGATAACTTCAAAGATCCGGAGAAGCAGCTCGTAGAATTACGGAGTGGGACGGCAGCGGAACCGGAAGGAGCTGCATGGCTGCGGCGGTTTCTGCGGTAAGAACCGGAACTGGAGGAAAGATATGCTAATGCTAACAGGCCTGGAGCTACGAGAGCTGTTGTTAAACACCTGGTCAGTGAACTGTTCATGGATAAGTAAGTCAGTCAGCAGCTCAGTGAACTGTTCATAGATAAGTAAGTCAGCAGCTCAGTGAACTGTTCATAGATAAGTCAGTCAGCAGCTCAGTGAACTGTTCATAGACAACCAGGTCCAAGCCTCCTCTGATCGATGATGTCATCCCCAGTCAGTGTGTTTTGATTGGTTCACAGGGAGGGCCGCCTCTCATCATGGAGAACGGACAGACCGCCGCCCCCACCCCTAAGCTGGGCCTGCCTCCGCTCACCCCCAACCAGCAGGAGGCGCTGCAGAAGGTCAATCTGTTACAACGGGTCAGAACCAGAACCTGTGGTTCTGGTCGCTAAACTCTGGGTTCTCCCTGCAGGCTAAAAAGTATGCAATGGAGCAGAGCATCAAGAGTGTGCTGGTGAAGCAGACGTTGGTGCAGCAGCAGCAGCTCACCAGCCTGCAGGTAACTCCCAGAGGCCACGCCCACATCAAGCCCTCGCCCACATCAAGGCCACTCCCCCTTTACCTCCTCTGTGATAGTCTGTTCTCCTCCCTCAGATGGCTCCTCTGACCATGGGTTTAGGAGACGCTCTGTCGCCGCTGCAGTCGGTCAGTATGGTTCTGTTCTGTTCAGGTTCTGTTCTGTTCAGGTTCTGTTGGCCTATTGCCAGGATCTAATTCTTCAGCAGTTCTCGGGCTTTCTTCTTCCATCAGCTCTTGATGTTTCATTTTCTCTAAAAATCCGGTCATTACTGCGTAGTCGTTCATGCTAATAATAAATTCTGCGGCCCAGTCAAAGTTCTGTGTGAACGGTTTCTGACCGCAAACGACAAAAGAAGTAGCCGTCACAAGCATCACTCTGTTTGCGACTGTAAAGATGGCTGCCGTCTCTGGATGGGTTTTAAAGTTGCTGAGAGCGGCATGGTCAGCTGACGAAGGCTACAGCAGCGGCCTTCAGTGGAGAACTGGCTGTAGCCTCTGACCCGGTTCTGACCCGGTTCTGTTTGGAGTCGGTGGTGGGATGGGATGCGTTCACTGAGTCAGACTGCTTCCATCACTTCACTATTACCATTTCAGATGTTTAGATTTACCATCTGGATTCTTCTGCTAGCTTGGCTCCTCAGCCGGATTTTTGCGTGAAACATGGGAAACGTTCAGGCGGCGTGAGAAGTGGGATCCGGGTGGCGGACAGACCGCCAAGGCTGCGTTCACCCAGGTGGAAGCTGACCTGCTCCCTCTGCTCCTCCTGTCCACCAGGTGGCAGCGCAACGCCAGCGAGCTCTGGCCATCATGTGCCGGGTCTACGTGGGCTCCATCTACTACGAGCTGGGCGAGGACACCATCAGGCAGGCCTTCATTCCCTTTGGTCCAATCAAAAGCATCGACATGTCCTGGGACTCGGTCACCATGAAGCACAAGGTCCAAGAGGCAGCCGTAGAACCTCGGGGTTCCCCCTTTGCTACCCTCTCTGGTTCCCTCTCTGGTTCCCTGATCAGTTCTATCTCTGCAGGGCTTTGCCTTCGTGGAGTACGAGGTTCCTGAAGCGGCCCAGCTGGCTCTGGAACAGATGAACTCTGTGGTTCTGGGCGGGAGGAACATCAAGGTGAGCCGGTTCCTGTCTGTATTTGTGGTTATTCTTGCCGTCTGAGTTTCTGGGTCTTTATTTCCTGTTTCAAGTCATAATTTGTTCTACAATCTAACCCCAAACAAAATCAAAGGGAAGGAGAAATGTTGCCATCAGTGAATTTTTGACCATGGAAAGGGCCAGAGCAGGAACTACCCGGTTAACCGGTGACATTGAGGTGCATTAGAAAAGAGAAAACCAGACTTCCCAGTAATCACCAGGAAAACCAGCTCAGCTGCACACGTACCAAAACACCAAGAACACAAAGCCCAGTCATTTGGGAAGCTGAGTTCAGTTCAACGTTCCCAGTGGAGTTCCATCTGAACGCTGAGAGGCCACGCCCCTCGCCGGCAGCAGGGAGGGGCTGCTGATCATGTGACGTCGCCATCTCTTTATCCCTGCGCGCTGTCTTGCAGGTCGGCCGGCCCAGCAACATTGGCCAGGCTCAGCCGATCATCGACCAGCTGGCGGAGGAGGCGCGGGCCTTCAACAGGATCTACGTGGCGTCTGTCCACCCCGACCTCTCCGACGAGGACATCAAGAGCGTCTTCGAGGCCTTCGGCAGGATCAAGTCCTGCATGCTGGCCCGCGAGCCCACCACCGGGCGCCACAAAGGCTACGGCTTCATCGGTGAGGCCGGCCGGGTGTCAGGGTCCGCTCTGGTCCTCTGGGGTCGGCGTCACGCCGCGTCCTCTGGGACGTGATGCGGCGAGCTGTCTGAAATCAGCTTGTCCTCTGTGTGTCCAGAGTACGATAAGGCTCAGTCGGCCCAGGACGCCGTGGCCTCCATGAACCTGTTCGACCTGGGGGGGCAGTACCTTAGGGTGGGGAAGGCCGTGACTCCGCCCATGCCCCTTCTCACCCCCACCACTGCTGGAGGACTTCCTGCGGCGGCCGCCGTGGCTGCTGCTGCTGCCAGCGCCAAGATTACAGCTCAGGTACATCATGGAGGGTCAAGGTCAGGGTCAGGGTCAGGCTAGCGGCGGGTTAGGGCAGAGCCAGGCCTTATGGGGGAAATTCACCGTGAATATTTTGATGCTGATGAATACGACGATCTCAAACAATTCATTCTCATCAATCTGATTCCGTCAAGGGAGATCTGAAGAACCGAGTTTAATGTCGAACATTTTACAACTGATCAATAAGAGGAATGTTTGAAATGTTCAAGCATGACAGGAGAACTGACTTCTCATGTCAAATGCACAAAATAACCACTGAAATATAAATTCTCAAAATGTCTTTGAAGCTTATTATGAATGTTCCCTTTTTAAAGAATAACCAACTAAAAAGAAATATTAAAGACAAAACAATAGCGGTTGTTTATATCCCAGCATTCTCTGCTGCTTCGCCGTTCAGGCCTCACTTTTCCATCCTGCCTCCTCCAGGGGGCGCCACTACCAGTTAGGTTTTTTGCTGCCGATTCCGATATTGACCCCCATGAAGCCGATCTCTGCCGATCACCTGGACTGGCTGTCAATGTTTTGCGTTAGGAACAAATGGTAATATGTAGTCTTCCAAAACGGAAAAATTATCTGGCAATAAATTCACCTAATTTAGACATAAAACATGCAAAATACTTGCAGGCACAATTCAGCAGCCACTCAGCCACTCAGTCAAAAGGACAACTGAAAAACCTGCAATCAGTAAGATAATATTTAACAGTAAGGCTCTCAACAGCCTATTATACATAAGTCAAATAAATCTCATAACACTGCCTATATCAAAAAATGTCAACAGGTTGCATCAACATAAACAATCCTGAGTTACTAAATCCAAACTTCCTGAGAACATGGCTGTTTTGTTCTGGTTGGTTGGTTCTGACTGAGCTGAATGCAGGAGGAGGCAGAAGAGATTGATTATTTTTTCAGATTATGCGTCTTATGTTTGGACATAGCAAAGGTTTTAATACATGTACAAAATATTTTCTGTTTCAGTTGCATGCTGCAGCTTTAAGCAGCTGTTTGGTGTGAGAGTTCACTGCGGGTCTATGAAATATTGCTACTGGTAGCGGCGGTCCAGTGGGACCAGAACCAGCGTCTTGCACCGCCAGCTTGTTGATTTAAATGAGTTTTTGGGTGATTTGTTTAGCTTTCTGACTGTGCTGCTGCTCTACCTGTTGGCTTTTTGTCTGCGTTGAGCCTCGATGGAGCCAAACTCCGTCAACTGCTTGTTTATTAAATGTCATATTAGATTCGTTATGTTGATGCATTTTGACGAGCTTCAGCCCTGAATTTTCCGTGACAACAGGTAAAGGGAAGAGGAGAGCAGCTGCACACGCAGGCCGAGAAATGAGACAGGCGATCAGTGATCAGTGATCAATGTATGATCGGCCAATTTTGATCGGTGGCCGATCTATCAGCACACCTCTTAATTAATACAAAATGATATACATATATTTACATAATCTAAGTCCATGTTAAAACTGTTCAAACTTTCCACTAAATCTGGGTGAGCCTTCCTAGCAGGGCTGAACCCGTATTATAGCTATAGCGTGGCCGGGTGGGCGTGGCCGGGTGGGCGTGACAGGGTGGGCGTGGTCAGGTGGGCGTGACAGGGTGGGCGTGACAGGGTGGGCGTGGTCAGGTGGGCGTGGCCGGGTGGGCGTGGCCGGGTAGGCGTGACAAGGTGGGCGTGGTCAGGTGGGCGTGGCCGGGACTGGGTGGGCGTGGCCGGGTAGGCGTGACAGGGTGGGCGTGGTCAGGTGGGCGTGGCCGGTGGTGTTCCTACTGCCTCAGTGTCTCTCTGGTTCGTCAGGATCCAGTCGGAGCTTCGCTGCTCGGACCGTTGGCCGGCCCGACGCTCCTCTCCCAGCAGCTGGGCCTCCCGCAGGCTGTCATGGCCGCCCAGGCGCCAGGAGTCATCACAGGTGAGCGGGCGCCGCCGGTGCTCCTGGTCCTCCCTTCTTCCTCTGTCGCTGACCGCCGGCTGCCGTTCCAGGTGTGACCCCGGCGCGCGCCGGCCTGCCCCAGGTGGGGCTAGTGAACCCGGTTTTGGCTACGCCTCCGTCGGGCTCGGAGCTCAGGAGGAAGGAGGCGGAGTCTCAGCTGGAGGCGGCGTTGGAGCCACTCAGCGAGCAAGAGCACATGAGCATCAGCGGCAGCAACGCTCGCCACATGGTGATGAGGAAGCTGCTCCGCAAGCAGGAGGTGAGCCCGACCCGATCGGAACCGGGCCTCGGCCCCGACCTCTGACCTCTGCCCTCTGCCCCCAGTCCACCGTCATGGTGCTGAGGAACATGGTGGGCCCTGAGGACATCGACGACGACCTGGAGGGCGAAGTGACGGAGGAGTGCGGGAAGTTCGGCCAGGTGCGACGCGTCATCATCTACCAGGAGCGGCAGGGCGAGGAGGACGACGCCGACGTCATCGTCAAGATCTTCGTGGAGTTCTCGGAGGCGGCGCACCGGAACCGCGCCATCCAGGCGCTCAACAACCGCTGGTTCGGGGGCCGCAAGGTGGCCGCCGAGGTCTACGACCAGGACCGCTTCGACGCCAGCGACCTGTCGGCGTAGGACCTGCCCGTATCCATGGAAACCCTTCTTCTCCTGCAGGTTGCGTCGGACTGAGGCGAGCCGGGACGGGCTTCCTCTCAGAACCGAATGTTCTGCCGGTTCGGATATGGACCGAAACTGACTCCATCCGGGTCGGGCAACGAAGAGCGAGTGGTTCTGGTTCCGACGGGACTGCTGTGACTGGGTTTGGACCAGAACCGACCTCGGTTCTCCTGGACAGACGATCCTGAACGTTCCCAACACGAATTCTCAGAACTGAACAGAACTGGGCTGGGTCCAAATGAATAAATGTTTTCCAGCTGTTTAAATCTTGTGAAGCTGTTCTCTGATTGGCTGAGCGGACCGGGTCTGGTCCGCTCAGACCCATCCACCGACTCGGGTCGACCCCGTCCAAACACTTCCGACAGGAAACCTTTGATACCGCTGCGTCGTCATGACAACCCGGGGTCTGTCTGGACCGGCTGGTTCTGGTTCTCCTCTTGGAATAAAATTAATAAATAAAATCACTCCAGAACCAGACCTGGGCCGGATCACGTTCTGCAGGACCGGGTGAACGTTGGGGCTTCCACAAAGTTCTGATCAGCCTCCAGAGCCGGATCCAGGTGCTCGCCTTTACTGGTTCTGGAAAGGTTCTGTTCACCATCAGCAGATGGAGAGGTCAGAGTTCATCTGGGTCAGAACCAAAGATTTCACACCAACTGCAAAGCATGTTCTGGTCCGGCCCATTTTCCCTAAAACCAGAACTGAGCTCAGCCTCAGGAACAGGTCCAAACCCAGATCGGGTTCTGATCCGGTTCTTCCAGAACAGGTTCTGCTGCTGGTCCATGAAGTTCCAGATGGCCTCAGTGTTTCTTGGCCAGTTGGAAACAATCGGGCCTTGACAGACATGCTGACCCGGCATTACTAGAACCAGAACCGGGTGAGGATCAGAACCTGACTGAGAACAGGAACGTAAGAAGCCTTGGGTCAGAACCGAGCCCTTCTGGATCTGATCTCCGTTAATATCTGGATTGCTTTGGAGAAGCTCGACCCAGAAGAACCAGGTCATTCGGTTCTGCTCAGCCTTCCTTTGTCCAGACGAGAACCGGTCCAGGCTAGAACCGGTCCTGATCGGAACCCGTCCTGGGTAGAACCCGTCCAGACCAGCGGGAAGGCGAGGCTGCAGTGTCGGCTTCCGGCCAGCAGGGGTCTCTCTCGGCTGGGAGAAGTTTTCACGGTTCGTATCTTCAGAAAGCCGAACTCCAGAACCGGACCCAACACCAGAACATAAATATTTTTTCTGAGCTGCAAGTTCGGGACTAAAGTCCAGATAAACCAAACCTCCGGAACCGAGCAGAACATTTCAGCGGTAGAAACGGGCCAGATTGGCTCCGAGCTTTTATTTTGAAGTCTTGCCCCGCTACGCCGGAAGTGTGCGTACGGCGGCTCGCAGGACTCGGTCCGCCTCCAGGTCATCATGGGAGACTCCGTGTGCGAAGAACTCGAGGACCTGGTTCACTTCTCCGTCCCAGACCTGCCCGCGAGAGGCTACGTCGTGATGGAGGAGATCCGACGTCAAGGCAAGCTGTGTGACGTCACTCTGAAGGTAAGAAGCGAGGCGCGCGAGGCATCGGTTAGCTCACGAGCTACTGGAATGCTAACTGGATGCTAACTGGCTAACACGACAGACCATTGACAAACAGCTGATAGGGCTGGTATCGAGTTTAGGTGACAGGTCACGTGATTACACCTGTCAGTAGACAGGAAGTGGATTACCTGACCTGTTGCTTAGCAACTAATGAGCTTTCATCGATCAGATCGGCTAATGGAGCTGGAGGTCCATTGGTTCTGGTTCTGACCCGGCTCGTGTCTGCAGGTCGGGGAACATAAGTTCAGCGCTCACCGGATCGTGCTGGCCGCCTCCATCCCGTATTTCCACGCCATGTTCACCAACGACATGGTGGAGCGCAAGCAGGACGAGATCCTGATGCAGGGCATGGACCCCAGGTACGTACCAGTAGGACCCCAGGTTCGCATTCGGTCCGTTCCCAGTCCTCCCAGTCTAACCAGTAGCTGTCTGTGCCGCAGCGCCCTGGAGGCTCTCATTAACTTCGCCTACAGCGGCCGCGTCGCCATCGACCAGCAGAACGTCCAGGCGCTGCTGATTGGCTCCAGCTTCCTGCAGCTGCAGAACGTGAAGGACGCCTGCTGCTCCTTCCTGCAGGAGAGGTGAGCTCCTCCGCACGCGCTCCGTACAACGGCCGCCACGTCAGCTGACGTCTCCGTGGCGACCGGTCCCCTCTGGTTCCAGGCTGCACCCCAAGAACTGCCTGGGCGTGCGTCAGTTCGCGGAGGCCATGATGTGCACGGCGCTGTACGACGCGGCCAACGGCTTCCTGCAGCGCCACTTCGTGGAGGCGGCGCTGTCCGAGGAGTTCCTGGCGCTGCGGGCCGAGGAGGTTCTGGAGCTGATGGGCTGCGACGAGCTCAACGTCAAGGCCGAGGAGCAGGTGAGGCGGCGCCGCTCGCTCGCTCACCGCCGCCGTGGCTCGCTCACCGCCGCCGTGGCTCGCTCACCGCCGCCGTGGCTCGCTCACCGTCCTGCCTTACCTGTGCAGGTGTTCGAGGCGGCGCTGGCTTGGGTCCACCACGACCGGGACCGGAGGAAGACTCTGCTGCCAGAGCTGCTGGCCAAGATCCGACTTCCTCTCTGCCAGCCGCGCTTCCTGTCCGACCGCGTCCAGCAGGACGAGCTGATTCGCTGCTGCCACAGGTGCAGGTGAGGTGCAGCGTACCTGAGGCACCGGGACGGTGCAGGAGATCTGGACTCGCATCAGGTTCTGATTGGGTCCGATTATCACTTTATTGATTGTCTATTGATCAGTGTTGATGTCCCATCAGGGACCTGGTGGATGAGGCCAAAGACTTCCACCTGGTCCTGGAGCGCCGCCCTCACCTGCCCTCCTTTAAGACGCGGCCGCGGTGCTGCACCTCTGTCTCGGGGCTCATCTACGCCGTGGGCGGCCTCAACAGCTCAGGTAGCTCCGCCTCTCTCACCTGAGCTGGCGCTGCAGAGTCCAGGTGGAGCTGAGTGGCCTCTCCCTTGTCAGGTGACTCCTTGAACCTGGTGGAGGTGTTTGACCCGGTGGGGAACTTCTGGGAGCGCTGCCAGCCAATGAGGACGGCCCGGAGTCGAGTGGGCGTGGCTGTCGTCAACGGCCTGCTGTACGCCATCGGAGGATACGACGGCCAATCGCGGCTCAGCACGGTGGAGGTGTACAACCCGGAGACGGACGGCTGGACTCAGGTGTCCAGCATGAATAGCCAACGCAGGTCAGTGGCCCGCCTATTGATCGGAACGACTGATCAGGAACCCGATCGATAACCCGATGCCGCCTTCCTCAGCGCCATGGGAACCGTGGTCATCGACGGCCATATCTACGTCTGCGGCGGATACGACGGGAAATCCTCTCTGAACTCTGTGGAGTGTTACTCTCCAGAAACCGACAGGTGAGTTCTTCTTTGTGGGCGGTCTGTGAGGAGGATGATGAAGATGATGGTCTCTCTCTTTCTCTCTCTTATCTGAGTTCAGGTGAGTCTTGTTGACCTGATCTCCACCGATCTGCTGCTCAGACAGCAGGGGGCGTCCGTAGCGCCCAGCGTAGCGACTTCCTGTCATGTGACTCACCGTGTTTCCTCCTCAGGTGGAGCGTGGTGACGGAGATGAGCGTGAGTCGCAGCGCCACCGGCGTCACCGTGTTCGACGGGCGGATCTTCGTGTCGGGCGGCCATGACGGCCTGCAGATCTTCAACACGGTCAGTGCCGCCTCTGCCGCCGCCGTTCGCCACCTGCTCGGCTCACCTGTGTGACTCCTCCCCCTGCAGGTGGAGTACTACAACCACCACACGGACCGCTGGCACCCGGCGCCGGCCATGCTCAACAAGCGATGCCGTCACGGCGCCGCCGCTCTCGGGAGCCACATGTACGTCGCCGGCGGCTACGACGGCTCCGGCTTCCTGAGCGGCGTGGAGGTGCTGTCCGGCGTGTCGGGCCAGTGGAGCCTCCTGGTGGCCATGAACACGCGGCGCAGCCGGGTGTCGCTGGTCTCAACGGCGGGCCGGCTGTACGCCGTGGGCGGCTACGATGGCCAGTCCAACCTCAGCTCTGTGGAGATGCTGAACCCCGACACCAACCGCTGGGTGTTCATGGCGCCCATGGCGAGTCACGAGGGCGGCGTCGGCGTCGGCTGCGTCCTGCTGCAGCCCGCCTAAGTGGGGGCGGGGCCTCCGGCGCTGACCAGAGCTTCTCAGTAGGACGGAGAGGCTCGCCTCCTTCGGCATTCTGGGAAAAACTCTAGAGCCTGCAGCAGCTGCTACGATTAATTACTGGCTTCTGATTGGTCAGAGGGAGTCCCATAGAGCTGCTAGCTGTAGCAACAGCACCTGGAGGGGCGGGGCTTCATGACCTGCAGGGTGGAGTCACAGAGCCCACAGACGGAGGAGGCGGAGCTTCAGGCACATCAGGTGGTGGAGGTGACATCATCAGCACCTGGTCAGGTGCTTCCAGGACGTTTCCAGGTGACTGACGCTGGTTTAGCAGCGCGTGCACAGCTCTGCGCGCGCTCATGCTGTTCCCATAATTTAATATAAATAATTTATTCAGGATAAACGTGTTCAGTCCAATTTGTCTGTGACATCATACCGACATCACACGACCAGCTTTACTTTAATGCAGCAAGATAAACATTCATGTATCAACGCCTACAAAATCTCACAAGATGCCAAAAGAAAATACAAAGTTGAAATGAAAACGACTTTAGTTCAACTGAGACTTTATTGAACTGAAATGAAACATTTCCAGACGTTTGTTTGTGAGCCTCCTGCTTTTCATCAATTATCATTTCAGATTTTCTGAAATGATAATTTTCTGATAATTAAGTTCAGAAAATTAAATTGCAGCGATGCTCAGATACCTGATATTAATGCTGCTGGTGGCTGAAGATTGAATATTTCACCCGTCATAAATCATGAATTGATTACTAAAATATTCACTTCTTGATCCATTTTGGTTGTTTTTGTTTATTTTGGTTATTAAACGTTTTTAAGCTTTGATGTTATTATGGTCTCAAAATTTATCGTCCAGCTGAATTTGTCATGGCGACGCATCGATCGATCGATTGATCCATCTCAATATTAAAGCACTTTATTCCCTCTGAAGACGTCTGGATGATCAGTTACTGATTCCTGATCGATCCAGATGTTATTGATTTCTGCTGATCCAGGTTATCCTCTCCGTTACCATGGTAACATCTGATCAGTAATTGGGAAGCAGACCGGGTTCTGTTGAACTGGGTTTATCATAACCAGAACAGCTGATTTCATGTTTTCGGACTCTCAGAAAGGCACCTGAACACATCAGATTCACCTTCAGTCACTTTTATTTTGAAAACAACAAACAGGAAATGTTGCTCAGTACATGAGGAGTCCAGTCTGGAGCAGGACCAGAAGTATAAGGTCCAAATCGGTCTTTGGACTCATCACACTCACACTGCATTTCAGTCCAACCGTGTCGGATCAGTCCCACCGGGACCCGATCAGAACCGGGTCCGTATTGGTCTCCAGCGGTTCTCCTCGTCCTACATGTTGTAGATGTTGTTCTGGTCACTCTGGGTGGTTGTGATGGCGGACAGAGGCTCGTTAACGACCCGGGGACCCGGAGTCTTCACTGGGCCCGGGGCCGGCCGGTCCAGAAGGTTCTGCAGGGGGCAGAGCCTCAGGTCTGGATGCTTCAGCACAACACCTGCACAGGTGAGTTACTGATGGTTAGTTTCCTGTCCTGTGTCTGAGCGAGGCAGAGCCTTTCTGAGCTGCAACGCCATCAGAATCGGTTTCATTTGGTGGGCGGAGCCAAACCAGTCAGCCACACAAATCCTGACACCAATCAGATTGTTCAAACGAACTGAACGAGTCACCAGTTCACTAAACTAAAACGAACTGAACTCCCACTATTACATCCTGTTGCTACATGTTGCTGCTACATGTTGTTGCTACATCTTGTTGCTACATCCTGTTGCTACACGTTGTTGCTACATCTTGTTGCTACACGTTGTTGCTACACGTTGTTGCTACAAGTTGTTGCTCCATCTTGTTGCTACACGTTGTTGCTACATGTTGCTGCTACATGTTGCTGCTACATGTTACTACATCTTGTTGCTACATCTTGTTGCTACATGTTGCTGCTACATCTTGTTGCTACATCTTGTTGCTACACGTTGTTGCTACATGTTGCTGCTACATGTTGCTACACGTTGTTGCTACATCTTGTTGCTACATCTTGTTGCTACACGTTGTTGCTACATGTTGCTGCTACATGTTGCTACATGTTGCTGCTACATCTTGTTGCTACATCTAGTTGCTA
>VMRN01000416.1:0-26621 GCA_010277015.1 Poeciliopsis turrubarensis
TCACCCTGCACACACACTCTTCTCTCTCCTGCCCTCTGGGAGGCGTTACAGAAGCCTACGGACCAGAACCACCAGGCACCGGAACAGCTTCTTCCCCACAGCTGTCGCGCTCCTGAATGCCTCCTGACACAACTATAAGGACTGTTCCCCCCATCCCCGGACTGTTCCCCTCACACACATACATGATCTGTATACAATCTTTATATAATCTGTAAATCTAATTTTCCATTATTTATAAAACAACTAATATATATACAATCCATTCTTCATATTCCTGCATATTCTGTATAATCTGTGTAATTTGTATAATATGTACATAGCTCTCATTTATATTTATATTTGTACAAAACATTTTATTTATAGCACGTCAATATTATTCTCTGTTTATATCTTCGTACACCTGTTTATAAATATTTATATCCAGTATAGCACTTCTGGATAGATGCAAACTACATTTCGTTGCTTGTACATGTGACAGTGCAATGACAATAAAGTTGAATTCTCATCCTCATAAGGTGCTGAAACCCCTGTGATGAACCTGGTTCCTGATTGGTCCACATTCTGTTTCATACAGATAAACCTACTTTCATCTCATCCTGTCTCCTGACCCGTATTCACACAACGCAGAGCTGATGCTGAGCGATTATAATTAAAGAGGTTAAATTGTGACCCGACCTTCAGCTACGCCAGCGCGGTGGCTGCGTCTACTTCCCGGAACTGGGGCTGCGTCTACTTCCCGGAACTGGGGCTGCGTCTACTTCCCGGAACTGGGGCCGCGTCTACTCCCCGACGCCTGAGCGGATCATGAGTGGCGCATCGTCCCGGTTATCAGACACGGTGCTCCGTGTGAACTCTTCGCGGCTTCGGCAGTGTAGCGGTGGTCAGTCTAGAAAGTGTGGAGTTATTTTTATTTTATTTTTAAATTATTTTATTACTTTAACAGTTTTGTGTGTCGTGCAGAGCCAACATGTTGCTGCGCTCTGGTTATTACCAGATTTTATTTTTCTTTCCTTCTCTCTGAAGGAAGGCACTTTGAAACAAAACTACTTTCAATGTTAGTTTTATGTTACTCGGGTTTTACTTGTTGATCTCTTGAAGGTGCACTTTCAACCACTGTGTTTAATTTGTAAGTGCTTGAAAAAGAAAGTTGTATTTATTTTTTTATTTTTGCTTTTGATCATTAAGGGCTGGCAAGCAATTATTTTGGTGGGTTTGGGGTTTAAAATGTTTACTCCTCTGCCTGCAGTTGCTACAGGCAGAGGTTGGTTTTTTAACATCCCAGAAGCATCAACACCAAAACCACTTTGCTTATTTGGATGAAAGAGTTAATGACACTGTAGATGCTCCACATTGTGATGTTGATGGAAGACTTTTGAATGACATAGCTTCACGAATTGGAGTTTCTATAGGTGAAAGTATTGCATCAAGCATTGAGACCCGTTTTAGTAATACAATGGGTCCAGGGTGGTTGGAGCTAAAGCTAACGAGTCTGCCATGTTAAAGGTCATTGTTCGCCCTGATGTGAAAGAACCTGTGAGTTTTAAAGGGGATCATGATTCATGTTCAGTCCAAGAGTGGGAGGTTATGATGTTATCTTACATGAGAAAGAAAGGCACTCCCATGGCTGAACAGGCTGATGAGGTGATGTCTAAGCTGGAGGGCACATGAAGTAGTTAAAGTTGGCATACGCAGTAAGCCAGTTTTAAATGTGACTGAGCCCATTTTTCAAATACTAAAGCAGCACTTCAGTGATACTGTGTCCTTAGCGGACCCCACCCTAATGAACATCCCTTTGACTATTGGCTGAGACTCAACAAAGCCATGGATGTGACAGAGGACTCTTTAAAGAGACAAAACAAGGTCTTTGACTCTCTGTCCTGTGATTTAGCTGCTATGTTTATCCAGAACTGCCCTGATCCTGAACTGTCGCTCATATTCAAATGTAGGCAGCTGAAAGACTGGACAGTGGCTGACATTCATGAGAAGCTTGTTGAACACTGCAGAAATCGACTAACCAAACACAGAATGTCAAGTTTCCTGAATTCCCAACACCAGGAAGTCGCCTCCTCTGTGCAAAGTGCCACACTCAGTACTGAAGTACTTCCCCCAGCTGCTGTGGTTCCACCACCTATTGGGATGTCAGCTGAAAGCTTGCTGGACCGCCTGGACCGGGTCATCGCTCTGCTCGAACGTGTTCTGGAGCAGCAACCACAACAGCACACGTTTCAAAGTAGGGCCAATGTACCCACCCAGAGGGCCCAACCGATGAAAGAAAGGCCTGCTGGACCTTGTGCTGTGTGCAGCGATGGAGGACACACTACTCAGTACCACCGCAGGTCCAACCACCTGTGCTTCAGCTGTTTTGCACCTGACCAATCCGAGCAGAGTGTCAAGGGGCTGTGATGAGGAAGCCTCGGAGCGATAAGCAGGTGGTGCAGTCTCAGGAAAACTGACTGGCCTGCATGTGGCGGGGGCAAGTGTTTGGCCTGAAAGTGATCCCCCTGTTCTAAATGTAGAAGATGACATGGAGTTTATATGTCAAAGTGCATGTGAAGTGAGAGAAATGGGATATACACCAATATTCCAAAAGACTCAGAGACTCAAACAGCATGAGAACGAGTTCTATGAAGATGTGACACTGGGAGGAGTGGTTCCAGTCAGAGCCTTGCTGGATAGAAACGTTCTGGGTCCTTCAGCTCCCACCACAACACTTTAGCTAACCTTAATATTTCCTGTGTTTTATTTTGGTCAATATTGTTATAATTAGTGTTGAGGTAGTGATGATGTAGTCTGTCTAACATTGATAGTTGGATAGACTATAAATGTACGGAACAAATCTCATCCCAAATGGGTTCAATATGGGACGATTCCAGGTGGCAACTATTTATAAACCCTATTTATAGCTTTTGTGTTCATGATGGGGACAGGATTTCACTCCTTAGTTCATCTCACACAGAAACTCATCTACAACCGTCACAATGTGCTCCGTCACAATGTGCTCCGTCACAATCTGCTCCGTCACAATGTGCTCCGTCACAATGTGCTCCGTCACAATCTGCTCCGTCACAATGTGCTCCGTCACAATGTGCTCCGTCACAATGTGCTCCATCACAATGTGCTCCGTCACAATCTGCTCCGTCACAATCTGCTCCGTCACAATGTGCTCCGTCACAATCTGCTCCGTCACAATCTGCTCTGTCACCCACCTGTTGAGACTGGGAAGATATGAAATACATTTTCTGGTTCATCCATAAAGCTGCACTTACGTTAATTATCAACAACAGAACAGTGTTCAGTCGATCGGCTCCCCTGTATAAATACACCTTCAGCAGTCTTCCCCGGTTCAGTGGCTCTGAACCACCAGCAGCTCTGGGTGGGAAAAGCTCCAGTACTCCAGGCATCATGCCAATCATTTTAAGGATGGAAAAAAATGTAACCCGAAAAACAACAAAAGCCCAGAGATGATCAATAAAATCCTCCAGGACTGAATTTGAAAAGTGGACATTGTGGCGGATACAATGTTTATATTTCACACCCGAATGTATACTTTTATTGTGAAAGGTAGAAGGTGAGACGACACCAACAGTTTTACTTCATTTGGTTTTGGTTTGGATTGGAAGACAATGAGAATAAATCAAGACTCAAATTATATGTTTGTCTTTCTGCTGCGTTCCACATTGGTGACACCGAACATCTGCATAATAATCACATACAAGAGAATACACACACACACACACACACACACACACACACACACACACCCCGAGTCCATGGAAGAGTCCGTTCAGCCTGGTCTGGCCCTTGAAAAGTGTTCCAGGATTCCAGTAACATAAAAAAGTGTCTTTGGGGCCTTTACAAAGTCTTTCCATCTGTATTATGGACGTCATGTCCGTCACCCAAAGGTGGAAGGAAGGAGGAACTGAGGACTTCCAGTCTCTTGGTAACAATGAGGTCCCCTGAGGGACCTGCAGGTATGGTCCCCTGCACCTGAGGGCATCCAAAGATTATAAGTCCTGGTTCAGGTTGTAAGGGAGTCTTTAAATGCCTTTGAGTACCAATCGAAAATTTTAGAGCAGAGACCAGTTAGTGAAGGGCAAGACCAAAAAGCATGAGACAGTGTGCATTCAGACATATTACACCTGTCACACATTGGGGAGGCAGAGGGGTAAATCTTGTGCAATCTGACCTTTGAATAGTGTAACCGATGTGATTTTAAACTGAATTAACTGATGCCTGCTGCTTATTGAATCATTGAATCATAGCGGATTTTAGAAAGGTACCTGTTCCACAAAGGTTCAGGGATTGTTATCCCCAGTTCGTTTCCCCAGGCCTCCCTCATTTTTGTGGCGTGTGCTACAGTGCGGTATATACATATAAATGTACATATATTTATATGTATGTACATTTATATGTATATATAAATATACATATGTATAACTCTTGTAATAAGATGCCTATAGTCGGGGGGGGAGGGTTAGGGTTAGGGTTGGGGTTAGGGCTCCCTAGGATGTCAATAATGCTGTGCTGCAGCAGAAGAGTATCGAAGTTCTCAATCTTTGACTTAATGTAATGCCTGACCTGCAGATATCCAAAGAAGTGTGAATGGGGCAGATTGTATTTTCCTTTCAGTAGACTGAATGATGCAAACTTGTTGCCAATATACATGTCCTTAATTGACACCAACCCCCTTTCCTTCCAGCCCTGAGAGGCTTTGTCCTGCCAAGGAGGCAAAAAACTGTGGTTAAAGCATAACGGTGTCTGCTGATGTATTTGGTAATGCAAGGAAACTCCCGATCCTGATTTAGGATTCTTACTTCGTGTTTAAACACAAAGCTTACATTTCGATAGGCGTCTGGTTTTTTCAAGGCGGGCAAACAGCATAGCTGGTAGGAAGCAATTATTCACCAGTTTGGATTCCATCTAGAGCCTTAAAGGAGTATCAATCGCTGGGTTACCGGGACCCCCTGCTGATAGGGCATTAGTGCTCTGATGTTGGCAGCCCAATAATAGAGTTTAAATACAGCCTCCCTCTTCCCTCAGCTTCTGGAAATGAACTTTACAAATGCTACCAATGTTTCCATTCCATATGTAGGATTGAATGATCGAATCCAAGTCCTTAAAGAAGATAAATAGGGAGATTCTGACGTAAATACAAGAACCTAGGAAAATCATTTTAATTGAATTAATGCGTCCAATCGTGGACAGGGGCAAAGTACTCGATATTTTTACTTTAATCTTGACATAAACTCTGCAAAGTTTACTTTGAATATCAGTTTTGGGTCTTTGGGTATAGTGAGATCTAGATAGGTAAGATGGCTCTCAACCACTTTGAATGGAACTTTTTGTAAAAATCAAGATGGGAACATATTGGAAGAGGCATCAACTCCCTCTTTGACTACTTCATTGTATACCCAGAAATTTTACTGAAAGATGTGATCAGGCTGAGGAGGAAAGGAACAGATTTTACTGTGTCATGTAAATATAATATCACATCGTCGGCGTATAATAAGTGTTTCAACACCACCAACTCAAAGGCCTTCAACGTGCGGATGCTCTCTTATTGCCACAGAAAGTGGCTCCAGTGCAATAGCAAAACGCGCTGGTGACAGCGGGCAGCCCTGCTGAACTGAGCGCTGCAGCCGACATGGAGCTGATCGATCATTATTTGTCAGGACGGAGCACATGGGTTCTTCATATATCGGTTTCACCCAAGAGATGAAAGTCTCGCCGAACCCAAACCTGCACAATGATTCAAACATATACGGCCATTCAACCTAGTCAAAGGCTTTATGTGCATCAAGGGCCAGAATAGAAGCATTGTTGTTTCTATGGTCAAGGTATTGTTGGGAGTTTAAGTTTGGTTATATTAATTTTAGAAACAGTTAACCTTTGTGCATATGAAATATTAGATGTAGCATGAATATTTTGAGTTGATTTTAAGTTAGGTAGACTTAGATAAAGATCCAAACTAAAACAACTGCTGACTCTCTGAACTTACATAAATCACTAAACAGGGCCTTCAGACAGGCGGGTGTTGTGCTCCCCAGGGGGTCTGCAGGCAGGGGGGTCTGCAGGTAGAGGGGGGTCTGCAGTCAGGGGGGTCTGCAGTCAGGGGGGTCTGCAGGCAGGGGGGTCTGCAGGTAGAGGGGGTTCTGCAGTCAGGGGGGGTCTGCAGTCAGGGGGGTCTGCAGGCAGAGTGAGGTCGGCAGGGGGGTCTGCCTGTTCACAGGACGAGTCAAATTCTTTAGTGTTTGTTTAGGAATTCAGTAAAACACTAAAACCTTTAGAAAACAATTCTTCTAGAAATATAATCAAATGTATTAAGATATTTCTTTTAAGTATTAACAGTAGGTTCTGAACTAGTTAGTTTCTAACCATACTGATTTGCATGCATCTTAGATTACTCAAATAGAACAGGATTAGGAAACTAAAAGTTTTAGAATTAAAATATTTCAGGTATTCTAAAAGAGTTTTTTCTACAAGTAGATAATCCTGCAGGTTTTAGATCCAAACTCACCGTTATCATCTGACACCAGATTTCTGTCACTGTGTTTATAACAGGAATCAGTTTCTTGATGAATCGCTGGAATACGTCCTTATAAAATGTCTGTTTTACAGCAGAAAAACGAATTGCTTTGTTTGCAGCGTGAGAGCAATTCCCAAGAATGCATTCTCGTGTCTCTCCTATTGTGCTTTCCTTTCCAACTCGTTGCAGGTAATTGTATGTTTTGTTATGTGTTTGGACTTCTTGATAATCAGGGTGTAACGCTGATGTGACATCCTGTATGCATTGAATTCTCTGGATAAAACTCTAGATATCTCTGAAGTTTGATGTTGAATGGTTGTTCTCTGTGCGTGCGGAGCTCCTGGATCCGGGAGACTAGAGGAAAAGTAATGAGCCCAGTAAATTTTATTCCTCTAAGTTCAACAGTATACAGTATTAAGTAATCGTCTTACATTGAAAAAAGACAGTCTGCCAGGGATAAACCCTGTTTGATCAGGATGGATAATAGATGCTAAGCATTTATTCAGTCTAGAGGAAAATCATTTTGTTACTCTCTGAATCTACGATTTATGCCAGCAGGGTTGGTTAAGAGCCAGTTTTTGACTTGATGCTATAAATTGATCTTGTGGCTTGGGGACCTTTAAGCTGTAGCGCTAGCAGTTTGCCAGGTTTTTCTTCAAGTTCAAAATGCTTTTGTCGTAGTTTCCAAAGCAAGTTGCAAACCTAGCTGCTCGTAATCCTGTTACATTCATATCTAAGTTTGAGAATATCCTTATAGTCGTCGAGTAATTCAGAGATTTGGTATTCTTTCCAAATTAGAGAGCACAGTTGATTTCAAATAGACATTTCTCTCTTTCTTTTTTAAGGGCTGAAGTGACAGAAATTATTTCGCCACACATAACTGTCTTTAACGTTCCCACAGGATGGAATCTGATACTTCACTGTTATCGTTTATTTCTATACCAACTTTATTTATAAAGCACTTTAAAACAACCACAGCTGATACAAAGTGCTGTACACAATAAAAACAAATAAAAACTCTTACAGTTTAAAACAAACATACAATGTGAAACTAGATCTCGCTGGAGTTGAAAGCCCAGTAAAACAGATGAGTTTTAAGACGAGCTTTAAAGTGGACAGTGAAGGGGCCTCTGACCTGCACAGGCAGGTCATTCCATAACTCAGGACCACGACAGAGAAAGCCCTGACCCTCTGAGAAAGCCCTGACCCTCTGAGAAAGCCCTGACCCTCTGAGAAAGCCCCGACCCTCTGAGAAAGCCCTGACCCTCTGAGAAAGCCCTGACCCTCTGAGAAAGCCCTGACCCTCTGAGAAAGCCCTGACCCTCTGAGAAAGCCCTGACCCTCTGAGCTTCCTTCTAGATCTCGGTTCCTCCAGGAGCAACTGATCTGCAGACCTGAGAGACCGATAAGGTGTGTAGGGGTGAAGAAGCTCAGTGAGGTAAACCGGGGCAAGATTATGTAGCGATTTAAAAACAAACAGAAGAATTTTAAAACGGATCCTAAAATACACAGGCAGCCAGTGCAGTGAGGCCAGGACAGGAGTTACATGCTCTCTCCTTCCAGTTCCTGTGAAAAGTGGTGCAGCCGCATTCTGAACCAGCTGCAGACGTGAGAGCAGTGACTGACTGACTCCCAGATATAGAGAGTGACAGTAACCCAGTCGAGTCGAAATAAAAGCGTGGATCACCGTTTCAAAATGCTGCCTGGAAAGAAAAGATTTCACTGATGCCAATCGCCTCAAATGATAAAAACTGGACTGAACCAGGGCTCTAATTTGGCTGTCCACCTTAAAACCAAGGTCTGTAATAACAGGTTTAAAATACACCTCCAAGGGTCAAAGGTCAACAGAGGAGGACTCACAGGAGCCACTGGGTCCGAACACCATCACCTCTGTTTTCTTTTCGTTAAAATTTAAAAAGTTCAAGGCCAACCAAGCTTTAATATCACCGAGACATGCCAGGAGATGTTTGATGGACTGGACATCTTTCTGCTTCAGGGGCAAATAAATCTGGCAATCGTCAGCATAACAGTGAAATGAAATCCCATGTTTCCTGAGGAGGGAGCCCAGAGGCAGGAAATAAAGACAGAAAAGCAGTGGGCCCAGAATTGAGCCCTGTGGTACACCATGAGGCATTGAAGCAGTAGATGATTCAGAGTCTCTGATATTTACTGAAAATGTTCTGTCCTCCAGGTCGGACCTGAACCAATTCAGAACAGTGTCACCAATACCTACAATGTGCTGTAACCGTGATATTAAAATGTCCTGGTCGACTGTATCAAAGGCAGCAGTTTGGTCAAGTAAAATCAGAACAACATGATTTCCAGAATCACATGCCAGAAGGATGTCATTAATCATTAAAGCAGATTCTGTGCTATGAAGAGTTTTAAAACCTGATTGAAAAACCTCCAGAATACCATCCTCATCTAAAAACTGCTTCAGCTGACGGGATACAATTTTTTCTAAAACCTTGGAAAGAAAAGGCAGCTTCGAAATAGGCCAATAATTTGCCAGAACATCAGGATCAATGCCAGGTTTTTTAAGCAGTGGCTGCACGACTGCATGTTTAAAACAGCAGGAACCTGAGGACAGACTGCGATTTATAATGGCACAAACAGGCGGCACTATGCTAGATAACACATCTTTGAAAAGTCATGGAGGGACAGGATCACGGGGAGAACCTGCTGGCTTAATATGGAGCTCTTCAGTATCAAAATGGAGGAAGTCAGATGATCCATGAAGTTGAAGAAAAGCAGTAGAGAACTGAGTGGCCGTGGTCGGGTTAATAATCCGACAGCGCCGAGCCGCAGCGCCGAGCCGCAGCGCGGGTTTTAACCGCAGTACGTGTCAAACTGACACTGAATAAAACAGGCAGGTGATCTGAGAACAGAGTCACAGATTTCCAGGTGATCCACAGGCAGACCGCAGGACATAACCAGGTCCAGTGTGTGTCCGTGCTCATGTCGGGCCAGATATGGCCTGTACCAGGTTAACAGAGTCCAGAAGGTTGAAAAAGTCCTTTACCAGAGGCTTATCAGGACAACACACGTATATTGAGATCTCCAACAATAAGAACATGATCATAGTTAGTTATGATCCCAGCTAAAAAGTCAGAGAAGTCGTTAATAAAATCCTTATTATATTTGGGGGGTCGGTAAACCACAGCACAGAAGACTGGCTTTACGTGTCTCATCTCAAATGACGTGAACTCAAAGCAGGGGAGCTTTGAGTTCACGTCATAAGCAGTGTTTTCTGTAGAAAACACTGCTTACATTTATAGTCCTGTTTGGAAACAGTCGCTGTGCCTCCCCCTCTCCCTGAAGTCCTGGTGAATTAAAATAAGAACAGTTCGCTGGTAGAAGCTCAGATAGAGACTGGACTCTCCAACACTGCTAACATTAGCCTCGTTAGCATGAGCACCTCCGATGTATCCGTCCATAATCCTGTTTTTCCCGGGATTTGTGGCTTTCTTTGAAGGCAACATGACTAGTCAGGAGTGCAGGATCAACAATGCCAACTCCTCGGCACGTTTATCGTGGTATTTAGGAATTTATTTAAAGTTGTGGTGGAGAGCGCAAACAAACACATCTACATCTTATCTGCGCACTAGCGCCCCCAAACGTGTTTTTAACCAGAACTCACCAGAGGCTGCCGCTGCTTCTCCAGCTGTGGTTTCAGACCCAGTTTCTTGCCAGGCAGCCATTACTTCAACCGCCGGTTCTGTTTTTGCTGCTGTTATCAAACTTCCAGAGTTCTGGCAGCACCATCCAGAACCACGGTTCCACCATCCAGAACCACGGTTCCACCATCCAGAACCACGGTTCCACCATCCAGAACCACGGTTCCACCATCCAGAACCACGGTTCCACCATCCAGTACCACGGTTCCACCATGTGGAAGCCCAGTTGGATCTTCGTGGGATAACAACAGATGAGACCAAGTACTTCCATGTACTGTGTTGGACTCTGTTTCCACCAACCGGCTGATGGTTCTGCTGAGGAACCCACCAAGCGCTAACAAATACAGCTCAAGGAGAATCTGCTTCTGCTCTACCAACTGTCAGACGCAGAGCGCCTGGTCAATTCCTCACATTCTGGACTTTTCTGCTCGCCTGGCTGGAGCAACTGTTTTCTCCACCAGGTTCCACTGCATCACTTGGATGTACCCAAAACCGCGGTTATCACGCCCTTTGGTCTTAAAGGGCATCTATAAAGGGCTGGAAAGTGCAGACTTTCCAGCTTTGTCTATTTGGACGACATATTGGTGGCTAGTTCTTCTGCGGAAGAACACATGGTGCCCCTTCATCAGCTGTTTGTTAGAGTCAGTGAACATGGCCTGATGGTGAACGCAGCTAAATACCAGTTTGGTCTGCCTGCTGTTGAGTTGCTGGCACACAAAGTGTCTTCTCAAGGGGCGGTTCTCCTACCTGCAAAGGTTGAAGCAGTTTCCGCTTTTCCCCGCCTTCCCTCAGTGAAGCCCCTGCAGGAGTTTTTGGGGATGGTAAACCTTTATAACCGTTTCTTCCCAGGGGCAGCTCACCTCTTGACCCCTTGCATGAAGGACTTAGAGGCACAAAGGGGACCAGCAGGTAGAGTGGGCCCCCGAGAGGCTGCAGGCATTCGATGATGCCCAAAAGGCCTTGACTAATGCTGCACTTTTGGCCCGTCCATCTCCAGTGGCTCCTGTGGCTCTAACAACCGATGCCTCTGAGTCCCGTTGTCATGGCGGTAGTCTCGGTGTTGCTCGGTAACCGGCTCAGAGGAAACGTTCACATGCACCTGTTAGCGTGTGACACGGAGCTGATGAGGTGGAGAACCAGAACACCTGGTTGCCAGGACAACCAGTGTATCTTTCTGTCCTGCACTAACAGCTGCTGCCCTGAAGGAGGCGCCATTAGCTCCTCCAGCTAGCTAGCCTCCATGAGGATTCTGGGAAATTAAGTCTTTAGTCAGGAGAAATGGAGCCAATCAGCTGGACTATTTAATCCCAACTGAGCGCGCTCAGAACACCTGAGTATGACTCTGCCTTTAATCTGCCACCTGGACACGCCCACCTGTGCTAAGACCCGCCCCCTCCTCCTTACCTCACACCTGACGCTGCCGCTGCCGTCTTCCAGCCTCCACTCTCCGCCCCGCCCTGCTCTCAGCCAGCCAATCAGCAGCAAGTTGACCCTGGCCAGCGACCTCTGACCCGGCAGGCTGAGCTCCGCCTCCCTGGCCCAGGCTCGATGCTGATTGGTGCTCCAGGACAGGTTGCTGACGCAGGCCAGGTGCTGCTGGGTGAGCAGCTCTGAGACGCACAGAGGCCTGGAGAGAGAGACAGAGAGACCTGTCAGGGGGCGGGGCTTAACTATCACCTGTCGGTCTGTATAGATCAGGTCCTGATGGTTCTGGTTCTGGTAGTTCTGGAGGTTCTACTGGTTCTGGTTCTGGACCCACCTGTAGCTGACGGGTCGGCTGCTCCTCAGGCTGCTCCTCTCCTGGATCTTCTCCACGACACACACACTCGGCTCACACACACCTTGGTCACATGATGCACCTGCAGCAACACACACATTACCATGGAAACAGACTCCTGCACCAGGAGGAGCAGAGAAATTCTCTTTATTCTAGTCAGATATTAATGAAAGGTTAAAGGTCAATAGGTCAACCCCCCCCAGCCACTGCTTAAAACAAAATGACCTTTAACTTTTCATAAATATCTTTAAACTAAAGCAGCAGAAACATTTGACTTAAAGAAGGCGGATCCAACTTCACTGTTTCTCCAGAACCAGAACCAGGTTCTGGTTCCACCATGGAGGACAGGAGAGACACCTGGACCTGATGATCAGGAACTGGGTCAGAACCAGAACCACTAACATGATTGGCTAGCAGCAGCAGAGGGGGCGGGGCCTCCATCAGAGTGGGCGGGGCATCCAGTTCTCAGGTGTCGGTGGATAAAGGTGAAAAGGTTCTGCAGCCAAATGGACTCCTGCAGAGACAACAGAACCAGAACCACTGAGAAAGAGAACCAACCAGGTCCAGACTGGTTCTGTTCCAGTTGGTTCTGATCCGATAGGTAGAGGGCAGACCGGTTCTGCGGACCAGCCAGCTGGTTCTGCTGCTGACTGGACTGAGCAGAACCAGGGTTTTTCTGTTATTGGTACTGTAGCCTTGATGCAATCAAAGGAGCTTTTGTGATTGATTCCGCAACATTTTAATTTAATATTCGGTACAAAGTAACTGTTAGCGTGTCGCTACACAGCCGTTCAGAAAACAAGAGGCACAGCACACCACAACGTTTCAGCCGCCGTCTCCTAGCAACGGCGGAGGGATATTAACCCCCCTCGGCAACCACGTCGAACTGCGACACAACTCGTAAATACAACACACAATAAAACCCAAAACAGTATTAATTTACTACAACTATTCCATGAAAATGGCTTGTGCGCCACAGTACCAGAACCTCAGCTGAACAGAATCATCAAGTTCTGGTCCAGTTAGTGACCCAGATGGAGGTCAGTGGTTCTGGTTCTGTTTATTTCAGTCCCAAACTCTGATGGTTTATGTCAATGTCAAATTTATTTATATAGCACTTTAAAAACAGGTATAGAACTGCACCAAAGTGCTGTACAGGAACAACAGTTGCACAAATAGATAAAACAGAATATCAAAAATGGTTTCAGTTAAAAGCCAACGAATAAAAATGAGTTTTAAGAAGCGATTTAAAATGATCCAGGCTGCTAGCAGATCTAATCTGAAAAGGCAAATTGTTCCATAGATTAGGAGCAAAAACAGAAAAATCCCGATCTCCTCTCCTTAGTCGGGTCCGAGGGACTGAAAGTAACAGCTGATTGTTTGATCTGAGGGTTCTGGACACAGACTGACATTTTAAAAGGTCCTGAAGATAAGAGGGAGATAACCCATTGAAAACTTTATAAGTTAATAAAAGAATCTTAAAAGCTATGCGATACTTAACAGGCAGCCAGTGTAAGTTTAGCAGTACAGGCCTTATATGGTCAGGCTTCCTGGTTCTTGTAAGAAGCCGTGCTGCTGCTTTCTGGATCATTTGAAGTCGATGAATCTGTGATTTATCCAGGCCACTATATAAAGAACTGCAATAATCCAAACGAGTAGTAATGAAGCCATGGATAAGTCCTTCAAAGTCCTTAAAACAAAAATAAGATTTAGTTTTTGCTAAAATCCGTAGGTGATAAAAACTCGATTTAACGAGTTAAAGGTTTACCTTCAGAACCAAGGAGCAGAAAGGTTCTGGTCCAGTTCTGTCCCTTTGGACCAGTTCTGGTGAACAACCCGGTCAGATGAGGTTCTGACTGATGGAACACAGGCAGAACTTTGGACCCGAACAGAACCAACCTGTTGTCAGTCTGAGGAACCAGTTGGTCCAGTTGGTTCTGATGGGAACCAATTGGTTCTGATCTGAACTGGTCTTCCACAGCAGAACTCGTCTCATTATTATAAACATATTACCATCTGATCAGAACCGGTTCTGGTTATGTTTGACCTCTCAGTTTAACCAAATCCAGAACCTTCCCCTGGTCACCAGAACCAGTGTTATAGATTAACTGGTGTTATAGATTAACCAGTGTTGAGAATATAAGTCTGGTTAGCATAACTGTAGAGACAGTCAACCTTTAGACAAATGAAATATTAGATGTAGCATGAATATTTGGAGTAGACTTTACGTTAAGATAAACTTAGATAAAGATCCAAACTAAAACAACTGGTGACTCTGAACTTACATAAATTTCTAAGGAGTGTTTTCAGACGGGCAGTGTTGTTCTCCCGTAAGGAGTCTGCAGGCAGGGAGTTTATCTGCTATCAGGATCAATAAATTCTTTGAAGTTGGTTTAAGAGTTCAGTGAAACACTAAAACCTTTAAGAAAAGTCTTCTCCAAAGTATAATCAAATGTATTAAGATATTTCCTTAAGCATTACCAGCATGTTTTGAATTAGTTTGTTTTTAACCATATTATTTGCATGCAATTTATATTACTGAAATACAATATGATTAGGAAACTATTTTACTTCTAAATATGTCAGGTTTTTCAAAAGAGCTTTTCTAAATTAGACAACCCTGCAGTTTTAGATCCAAACTTATAGCTATTATTTGGCATTAGAGTTTGTTCCAGTTTGTTTAAAATAGAAACCTCTTTCTTGTTGAATCACTGAGGCAGAAAACTAACAGGCCTGGGTCATAAATTCTGGTTTGGAATGTAAAAGAATCCTGACACGGAAGGATTGTGTTCTTTCCATATATTTGCTTTTGGGTTTTTTAGCAGAGGAGGTAAACATTGGAGCAGCCCTGCAAGGGGAGGACACACCTTCTAATGCATATATTTAAATGAGGGGAATAAACATTCGTATAAAAAGGTCTGTTTTACAGCAGAAGATCGAATCTCTTTGTGCCATGTGAGTGATTCCCAAAAATGCATTTTTGTCTTTTCTTTTCAACTCGTTGCAGGTAATTCTATGTTTTGTCATGTGTTGGACTTTTTGATAATCCAGGTGAAATGCTGATGTAACATTCTGTATGCATTGAATTCTCTGGATAAAGCTCTGAAATATCTGAAGTCTGATGTTGAATGCTTGGTCTCTGTCATTCCACTGTGTACGCAGAGTTCCTGGAACCCGGAAGATCAGAGGAAAAGTAACGAGCAAGTAAATACACTCCTCTGGTTTTCAACAGCGGTGTTATAGATTATCCGGTGTTATAGATTAACCGGTGTTATAGATTATTCGGTGTTATAGATTATCCGGTGTTATAGATGAACTAGTGGCAGCAGCAGGCAGGTGTTTGTGTGGGCGTGGCTTTTTAGGACCTCTTTACCAAACCAGGAAGTAAACCAGGCGATAAGCTTAAAAAACTACATATTTTTTCAAAAATACTCTCCAATGCCGTAAGACACTCATTGAGATCTCGGGAATATCTCATTAGAAAGACTTTTATTGCCTTTTTTTTTTTACATTAATCTGCAAAATCACCAAACGTAAATTATGCAGAACTTGTCCTGATTTGCTCCAGAGGCTGAAACTCGTCAAAGGAAGATGGAAACAGATCTGAAGATGCAATAAACTGATCTCACAGTAAAGATTAATCCCTGAAAGACACATAAATGTTGAAGAGCCATGATATTAAAAATAAACATTTAAAAATGTGTTTTTCACATCTCCCTCAGATTGAATATTTTCATTAGATATTCATAGAAATCTTTTTAAACATTGTTTCTGTAGCATTTTAGTTTATTTTATAGTTCATTTACAGAAACCATGGATGCTGCAGATCTATGTGTCATTTTTTCTTTATTGTTATTTTTTCTCATAATTTAACTAAACATCTTTATTCTTTTCATCAAATGACCCGAATACTCAACCATCAGAAAGCCATCAATCCATCCATCCATCCATCGTCTGCTGCTTATCCGGGTCGGGTCATAGGATAGCAGCTTCAGAAGGGAGGCCCAGACTTCTCTCTCCCAGCCACTTCTTTCAGCTCCTCTGGGGGAACCCAGAGGCATTCCCAGGTCAGCGGGAGACATAGTCTCTCCAGCGTCTCCTGGGTCTTCCCCGGGGCCTCCTCCCGGTGGGACGTGCCCGAAACACCTCACCAGGGAGGCGTCCACGAGGCATCCTGACCAGATGCCCGAACCACAACTGGCTCCTCTCGATGTGGAGGAGCAGCGGCTCTACTCTCAGTCCATCCTGGATGACCCGAGCTTCTCTCTCTAAGGGAGAGCCCAGCCACCCTACGGAGGAAATCCATTTCGGGCGCTTGTATCCGCAATCTTGTTCTTTCGGTCATGACCCAAAGCTCATGAACGTAGATGAGGGTAGAAATGTAGATCGACCGGTAAATCGAGAGCTTCGCTTTTTGAATCAGCTCTCTCTTCACTACGACGGACAGCGCCGCTTCACGCCGGATGCTGCGCCAATCTGCCTGTGGACCTCCCGCTCCCTTCTGTCCCTCATTCGTGACCAAGATCCTGAGATACTTGAACTCTTCCACTTGGGGCAGGACACCCTCCCCTACCTGGAGAAGACACACTACGCACTCGGCTGAGAAGACGCACTCGGCTGCGAACCGCTCCAGGGAGAGCTGCAGATGCCGATGAAGCGGACATCATCCACAAAAAGCAGAGATGGATCCTAAGGCCACCAAAACGGATCCTCTCAACACCTTGGCTGCTCTACAGATTCTGTCCAGGAAAGTAATGAACAGAATCTGTTAGATATTTTTTGGTATTATCATTTTGTTATTACTTTAGTTCATATTCAGTCTAATGTTAATCGGTATTATTGTGATTTTTAGTTTAAAGTGTTCTCTTCCTTATGTGTGTATAAACTGACTTGGAGGTTATGACTGTCTGTTTATCTTCATGTGAGATAGTCAACCTTTGTGGTTCTCAGACCTTAAATTCTTCTTGTGTTTACCTACTCAGTCCTTAGTTGATAGTTTGACCTAGAGCTGAACTGGGCTCAGATCGTAGATCAGATATCACACCTGGAACTGAGTTGCTGGTTTGTTTGTGTTAAATGTTTACGACCTCTGTTGTTTCCTGACTGCCCCCTGTGACTGTTTTTCTTTGACAATAAAAACGGAGCTCACGTGAAAGCAGATCAGAACTCTCTGTGAACGGCTTGAAGAAGCTGTTGATGGAGACTTCTCCTTTTGCAAAAGCTTGACCATTTAATTCATATACGTTGTCTGTGGTATTTTTTATGTCGGTTCAAGAAAAATACCTCACAGAATCGGTGACAAAGGGCAGCCCTGGCAGAGTCCAACCCACCCATAAACGAGCCCGACTTATTGCCGGCAATGCGGACCAGACTCTGACACCGGTCATACCCCTGTATGACTGGGGGTATACAACGATATGACCTGTATACAGGGGTATACAGGTATGACCTGGTATACAGGTATACCAGGTCCTGGTATACAGGTATACCAGGTCATACCTGGTGTATACCAGGTATGACCTGGTATATACCATACTTCCAGAGAAACCTCCCACAGGGCTCCCCAAGGGACACGGTCGGGCGACTTCTCAAAGTCCACAAAATACATGTGGACCGGTTGGGCGAACTCCCAGAACCCTCCAGGATCTGCTGAGGGTGTAGAGCTGGTCCAGTGTTCCAGAACCACACTGTCCTTTCTGAATCTGAGGTTCGGCTATCCAACGGACCTTCCTCTCCAGGACCCCTGAATAGACCTTGCCAGGGAGACTTAACAGTGTGACCCCTCTATAATTGGAGCACACCCTCTGGTCCCCCTTTTTAAACAGGGGGACCACTACCCCAGTCTGCCAATCCAGGGGAACTGCCCCCGATATTCATGTGATATTGCAGAGTCACATCAACCAACACAATCCTACAACATCCAGAGCCTTGAGATACTCCGGGCGAATCTCATCCACCCTTGGGGCCCTGCCACTGAGGAGCTTTTTAACAATCTTGGTGACCTCATCCCCAGAGATTGGGGATGAGGTCCCCAGGCTCAGCTTTCTCAATGGAAGGCATGTTGGTGGGATTGAGGAGGTCTTCGAAGTATTCCGCCCACCAACCCACAACATCCAGAGTCGAGGTCAGCAGCACACCATCCCCTCTGTAAACAGTGTTGCTGCTGCACTGCTTCCCCCTCCTGAGATGCCAGATGGTGGACCAGAATCACCTCAAAGCTGGTCTTCCATGGCCTCTCAGAACTCCTCCCACACCCGAGTTTTTGCCTCAGCCGCCTGAGAAGCTGCCTTGATAATAGAGGCATGGAACATGCTCCACTCAGACTCAATGTCCCTCACTTCCCCCGGAATGTGTTCGAAGTTCTGCCGGAGATGGGACTTAAAGCCCCGCCTCACAGGGGACTCCGCCAGACGTTCCCAGCAGAGCCTCACAACATGTTTGGGCCTTCAAGGTCTGACCGGCATCCTCCCCCCCTTCGGAGCCAACTCACCACCAGGTAGTGGTCAGTGGACAACTCCGCACCTCTCTTCACCCGAGTGTCCAAGACATACAGCCACAGATTTGATGAAATGATGACAAAATTGATAATTGAACTGCAGCCTAGGGTGTTCTGGTGCCAAGTGCACATATGGAAACCCTTATGCCTGAACATGGTGTTCGTTATGGACAATCCGTGACAAGTACAGAAGTCCAACAACAGAACACCACTCCAGTTCAGATTGGGGAGCGCGTTCCTCACAACCACAACCCTCCAGGTCTCACTGTCATTCTCCACATGAGTGGAGAATGACAGTTCTCCCAGCAGAACGAGGGAGTCTCCAGGAGGGGCACTCTCCAGTACCCCCTCAAAGGGTGGGTAATCTGAACTGTTGTTCGGCCTGTAAGCACAAACAACAGTCAGAACCGGTCCCCTCAGCTGTAGACGGAGAGAGGCTACCTTCTCGTCCACCAGGGTAGACCCCAATGTACAGGCACTGAGATGGGGAGCAACAAGTATGCCCACTCCTGCCCAACACCTCTCACTGTGGGCAACTCCAGAGTGGAAATACGTCCAGCACCTCTCAAGGAGACGGTTTCCAGAACCAGAGCCATGGGTTGAAGTGAGACCGACTATTTCTAGCTGGAACCTCACAGCCTCACACACCAGCTCCGGCTCCTTCTCCACCAGAGAGGTGACATTCCACGTCCCAAGAGTCAGCTTCTGCAACCGAGGATCGGACCGCCAGGGCCCACTCCCTCGACCACCACCCATCACACACTGCACCCGACACCTCTGGCCCCTCTCACAGGTGGTGGGCCCATGTTTCCTCTTCGGGCTGAGCCCGACCAGGCTCCAGGGGTTAAAGCCCAGCCACCAGCCGCTTGCCATCGTGACCCCCCTCCAGCCCTGGCTCCAGAGTGGGCCCCGGTGACCCGCTTTCAGGCGAGGGTACATGAGGTCCAAGGATTCCTTCCGTCATTGTTTTGAGCGAATCTCAGGCTGGGCATTGTCTGGTCCCTCACCAAGGACCTGTCCTCCATGAAGCCCCAGACAGCATAGCTCCTAGGATCATTGGGGCCCTGCACCATGATAAGGTGGCAGCCCGAAGAGAGACTACTGAAACTCATCAAAACTGTCAACCGAAGGACAGTGGGATTCGGTCAACATTGGGCTCTGCTGAAAGACCATGAAAACAGTGAAGATCTTTGTCGTAACCAGTGTTGTCCTTCTTAGTGTTCACTGACGTCGAAGCACTTTTTTCAGTAACCAGTAATCTAATGTGTTGCCATTTTAAATCCAGTAATCAGACTACAGTTACCTTTCTAAATCACTTTGCGTTACTCTCTTCTTTTGTTTAGTTGTATTCCCTCGACATGTCTTGTCGCGTGACCAACGTCTTTATGCGACAATATCAGCGACGGAAAT
This sequence comes from Poeciliopsis turrubarensis, assembly GCA_010277015.1. Lineage (NCBI taxonomy): Eukaryota > Metazoa > Chordata > Actinopteri > Cyprinodontiformes > Poeciliidae > Poeciliopsis > Poeciliopsis turrubarensis. Next base: position 19,887 of record VMRN01000416.1, read on the forward strand.
GTAAACCCAAAGAAATGGAGGGAGATTCATTTTATTGGTGGAAAAACAGGAACTATTTTGAGTTTCTGTCCCCAAGTCCAATTATTAAATTATAAGCGTTTTTTTTGTTTTATTTGTTTTTTTTTTAAAGTCGCTTCCAAATTTAATGATTCACGTGTTTTGTCTTTTTAACCCTCGTTCGTTTTCAAACGTTAAGTTGCTTATTTGGGCTTGGAACTAAGCAGAGACTCATAATAAACCCCAGAATTTGTCTGGCATCCTGTTAGTTTTAGTCCATCACTTCCCAGATGATCCGTCCTGCTGTGTCTTTGTTAATGTCAGTTAATATTTAACCTCTGAATGACGTCCAGCTTCGTGTTGCAAACATAGAGACTAATATGAACAGCGCAATAAATCTGAACAGCCACGAATGAACGAGTCCGTAAAGTTGTGCAACTGGACACAATTATAATAATTAATATTAAGACAAGTGTCACTAATCTGTGCAGACATCTGAGCTGTGCAGCCGCAGGAGGAGATCTGCGCTCTGACAGCAAACACAGGGCCGTAACGCACAACCTGGAGGCTGGGGCAGGATGGGGGCTTTAAAATCCTTCGAGTTTTCCAGGCAATAGAAACAAATTCCTGATGGGTTTTTTGTACTGTTGTAACCATTAAACAATCTCCCCTTCAGTTCAAAGTGGAGACACATTGTGTCATGAGGTGGAGGTAATGAAGTGATGATGAGGTAGACGCATGAGACCCAGATGAAATGAAAATGACGGTTTAATGAAGAAATTCAAAAATCCAACACAAGAACAGTCCTATTACCAGGTGGCATGGCTGAACGGAGACCAGGGCTCAACACCGGTAGCAACCATGAAAGGACAAAGACGACGAACTGAGCCACACTATGGCAGATGCCAAAATGAGACGAGGACCCAACGAGGAACCGGGGACACAGGTGGGGTTAAACACACTGAGGGTAATCATGGAAACAAGACACACCTGGGAATAATCAATGGGAGACAGGACAACATGGAGACTGGAAGACACAAGAACTCACAAACACAGAAAACCAACAGAACCTGACACATTGTTGGTGTTACTATCATAAAATAGTTTGCAATTAAGCACTGACAAAGCTCAATGGTGGCGGAGCATTGTTGTTGGCAGCTGATGAAAGTCACTAAAAAATGTACTTTTAATGTAACTTAATGCATTTTCCGGACTATAAGACGCTCCAGAGTATAAGTCGCATTTTTGGGAGAAATTTACTTGACAAAATCCAACACCAAGAACAGACATGTCATCTTGAAAGGCAACTTAAAATAAAAATAGAATAGAGGCTCTGGAACACTGGACCAGCTCTACACCCTCTGCAGGGTCCTGGAGGGTTCTGGGAGTTCGCCCAACCGGCGTGTTTTGTGGACTTTGAGAAGACCGTATCCCCGGGGAGCCCTGTGGAGGATGTCCGGGAGTATGGGGTACCAGGCCCTTTGATACGGGCTGCCAGGTCTCTGTATGACCGGTGTCAGAGTCTGGACCGCATTGCCGGCAATAAGTTGGGCTCGTTTCCGGTGAGGGTTGGACTCCGCCAGGGCTACCCTTTGTCACCGATTCTGTTCATTACTTTTTAGGTGTAGTCAAGGTGTTGAGGGGATCCATTTTGGTGGCCTTAGGATCCATCTCTGCTTTTGGTGGATGATATGGTCCTGTTGGCTTCATCGGGACGTGATCTGCAGCTCTCGCTGGAGCGGTTCACAGCAGTTTGAAGCGGCCGGGATGGGGATCAGTGCCTCCTAATCCAAGGCCATGGTCTCTAGCCGGAAAAGGGTAGAGTGCTTCTCCAGGTCGAGGGGGATGTCCTGCACCAAGTGGAGGAGTTCAAGTATCTCAGGATTTTGTTCATGAATGAGGGAAGAAGGGAGCGTGAGGTTGACAGGCGGATTGGTGCAGCGTCTGCCGTCAAGCGGCGCTGTACCGGTCCGTCGTGGTGAAGAGAGAGCTGAGTCAAAAAGCGAAGCTCTCGATTTACCGGTCGATCTACGTTCCTACCCTCATCAATGGCCATGAGCTTTGGGTCATGACCGAAAGAACGACATCGCAGATACAAGCAGGCTGAAATGGGTTTCCTCTGTAGGGTGGCTGGGCTCTCCCTTAGAGAGAGAAGCTCGGTCATCCAAGATGGACTGAGAGTAGAGCCGCTGCTCCTCCACACTGAGAGGGTTAACCCTAACCCTCCCTGGTGAAGTGTTCGGGGCACGTCCCGCCGGGAGGAGGCCGCGGGGAAGACCAGGGATACACTGGAGGGACGATGTCTACCGGTTGGCCTGGGAACGCCTCGGGGTTCTCTCGGAAGAGCTGGAAGAAGTGGCTGGGGAGAGGAAAGTCTGGGCCTCCCTTCTGAAACTGCTACCCCAGCGACCCAGGCTCAGATAACAGGAAGAAAATGGATGGATGGATGAAATATAATGCAATAATCCTAGATTGCACCCCAGATGTGAGAACAGATGTCTGTTGTGTGCACTGCAAAACCTGGTGGACACCAGAGATGAAGGAAGACTTCTTTGGGTTTCTTTTAGCTCCTGAATCCACTGGTCAAGGCTCATCTACACTAATTCTTCACAAGCTTGAAGAGTTAAATATCCTCTTTGAAGACTGTAGGGGACAATCCTATGACAACCGTTCAACATGAAAGGCACAAATAAAGGAGTTCAGACAAGGCTTTCAAAAATAAATCCACATGCTTTTTATGTGCCCGTAGTTTAAAGCTGGTGGTTTGAGATGCGCTAAGGTGTCCTTGGATGCAACTTGCCTTTTGGAATGTGGAAAAGTTGTACAAGCTCTTCTCAAGTTCCCCTCAAAGGTTGCCTATCCTGAAGAAGCACTTGAACATCATTTTCAAGTCTTGGAGTGAAACATGATGGGAAAGCAGGGTTAAAAGCATTGAACCATTATGTTACCAATCAGACAAGGTGAGAGAAGCTTTACTGGAAGCCAGAAAATAAACTTCTGATCCCTAGATAAAAGTTGAGACCCACTCACTAAGAAATCGGGTCATTCAGATTTTCTGTGTGGTTTGGTATGACATTAACACCACCAGCAAACTACTTCAGTCAGCTAACATGCAGCTTGATGTTGCAGTGGCTCCAATCGAGAAAAGCAAAGAAAATGTAATCAGTTAGGGGGCAAGTGGTTTTAAAGATGCAAAGATCTAAGCAAAAAAGGTTAGGGTTAGGGTGAACAAATTTATGTTGAAGCAGGACTGAAACAGAAGAGGCTGTGAACTCGGGCTGGAGGACATGATATCTTGATATATTTTTGCTTTATCACAATACACAATATACAGTCTTGCTCACCATTATTGGCACCCCTTCATGTTTTGCATAGCTGAGTGAATATCTATGAATGGAAATGTTCAAAACTTATATCAGTAGAATCTTTCAATTTGAGGTCCAAAGTAATTTAACAAAGACAATTATCATTTCAACATAAATATTTTAATTCCAAAGGACAAAACAGAAAACCAGCGTGTGCACTAATATTGACACCCCTCCTTAATATTTGGTTGCACAGCCTTTGGCAGCAATGACAGCCTCCAAACGTTTCTTATATTCATCTATAAGCTTCTTGCACTTCTCTGGTGGGATTTTCTCCCACACTTCTTTTGCTCAAACTCTTGGACATTTGCAGGGTTCCTTTCTCCAATGGCAGATTTCAGCTCCACCCAAAGATTTTCAATTGGATTGAGCTCAGGACTCATTGCTGGTGTAGCAGTGTGATGTCATTACACTAGATTGTGAAGTGAGAAGATATTCTGATAGGAAATTCTGAGCACCGGCAGCTTTATTTTGAAAGGACAACAGACCCATTGTAAGACAGTGGGTAACTTTCTGTCTCAAAATTATTATTTTTATTAAAAATTCCATGTGTTGTAAATAAAAATGGGAATTATTATTGTTACTGTTGAACATATTTAGTTCATGGATTGTTTCTAGTATCAGTTTGGAGTTTAAAAATATAAATTAGTGGATCACACCATTGTAGTCGGTGAAAGGTTTTCACACACTCTCCGTCGCTCTTTCTGTTTGGATTGTGGGAGAAGGTATGAAGTTTTGTTTTTGTGTTTAATAAGTGCATGTTAAGTGTAATAAGTGGTAGTTTTATAACTGTTTTTGTAAAATAATGTGCGTTGAAGTACTGAACCATTGTTAAGTTAAGGTTAGCAGTTAGCGGTCATCTGGCTGCTTTATACATGAAACATTGCTAATATAAATCCTATATGCATGTGCTGAAGACAGTATTGTTCATGGTTGAACAATACTGTCCACAGCGCCTGCGGACAGCGCAGGCGCTGTGGAGCACAGAAAAGAAAACCTGTTCTGATTGATACCATTTTCTGTCATTTGAATGCAGGTACATTAAAAATTGCCTTCACATCAGCTGTTGTCTGGCTGTTATTGCCCACAAGACAACGCAGAATCAACTATGCTACACTGGCCATTTTAAAACAGTCCATTGTTTCCCTTTCAGCCATGCCTGCGTGCTTTTGGAGGTCTGCTTTGGGTCGTTATCTTGCTGGAGGACCCAGGATCTTTGCCTCAAACCAAGTGTTCTTACACTGGGCAAGACATTTTGCTCCAGAATTGCTTGATAATCTTCTGATTTCATGATGCCTGTGATGCGGTCAAGGCCTCCAGTTACCAGATGCCGCAAAGCAGCCCCACAGCATTATGGATCCTCCACCATGCTTGACTGTTGGTATGGTGTTCTTTTCTTTAAAGGCTTCATTGCGCCATCTGTAAACATACTGTTTGTGCAAATTACCCGAAAAGCTCCACTTTTGTTTCATCTGTCCATAAAATGTTGTCCCAGAAAGCTTGAGGTTTGTCCAGGTTCTCTTTTGCGAAGATCAAGCGTTCTTTATATCTTTTCTTTAGCAATGGGGTCTTCCTTGGCCTCTCTCCATAAAGCCCCACTTTGTTTAGTGAGCGGCATATGGTATTGTTGATACAATCACACCAGACTGGTCCAGGTTGGTCTTTAGGTCTTTAGATGTTTGATGTGGTGTTTTTTCCACCATTCACATCAACCGTCGAAGACTTCTGTCATCAATTTTTCTCTTCCCCCCACGACCAGGGAGGTTCTTGACCGTTCCATGCCTGGAAAACTTCTTAACATTACTCACCGTTGAAACAGGGACACCAAGGTGTTTGGAGAAGGCTTTATACTCTTGGAGGCCTTGTGCTTACAAATAATAGCATTTCTGGTGTCCTCAGACAGCTCCTTTGTCTTTACCTTTGTCACGTGACGATGGACTAACAGATGGCTTTTAAAGCACCAACATGATCATTCATTGGTTAATTCATGTCACATGTGTGGCGGTAGTTACAAGTGATCTCTATTTGTGATTTGCAACAGGTGAGCCGAATTGGGTTTTCATACTGATTTGCAACAAAGGGTGCCAATACCATTGACATGGGTCCTAAGTTGCAAAGTTTCTAAGTTTCTATATTGTTGAAAAAGGAAAGTAAAGGAAAGTAAAAACCACCGCATGTCTCAACATCATTTTGTGTTCGAGTTTGCAACAAAATATTGGAGATTCCACCGAGATTATTAACGCTTCGTTGCGGGTCTTCCTTGAGTGATGCTAACAGGAGCGAGCAGCGGCGGGAGCGCATACACTGGGCGCAACCGACATGGAGGAGTTGGCAGAGACGGTCTCTCAGCAGCTATGGCTCTTACAGTTGGATCAGCTCAAAGAGGTGTGTGCAGAAGCTAAAATCCAAAGTGGACATTCTGGACCAAGACGAACATTAATACGATTAATAACAGAGTCCATGGATGCTGTGACTAACGATGAAGAAGAGGAGGTTGTCGTTGCCGCTACACCCCCCCTTCACTCTCTCCTCTCTCAGTCACTACTTCCTCTTCTGAGAGGTCAATTGAGTTTCCTAAATCTGCTGGGATTTACCCGATCCAGAACTGAAGTTAAGTCTGTTTAAGCTGGTTTTGAGAAAGGATTCACCTGATTCCTACGACCTACATCCAGATGTCTCACCCTTCTTCCCCCTGTGAATTAGCCAGACTGAGCAGCTTAGAGCCGACTAGTTTCACAGAGCACATCTGTTAACGGTGGCTCCTTCTCTTCATTACAACTTGCACTTGTTACTGAATCAGGTTGGTTTTAGTGACTCTGGCGAGTCCCAAGGATGTTGTTTTGGGCTAAAGCAACCTATAAAACATTTCCTACTTTTCTTCCCCAGAATCAAACATCATAGTTATTTTACTACCATCAAAGCACTTTGAGGTGACTCATTAATTGAATGTCCACAACATCTTTTAGATTTTCTTTATGCTAAATATTTATTAGTAAGGCAATTTTGCAAGGGTCAGTACAGCTTAATTCAGTAGCAGGAATAATCAAATAAGTAAAATCAATCATCTAGCCTATCTTTCCCTAACGCTGATACTAAGAACTAAAAAGGGAACCTTTGAGAGAGACGGATGGAGTTTGGTGTTTCGAACCCCAGAACTGGTCTGATGATGAAGAAGGTGTTGCAGCGGGAGGAGGAGGAGGATTGATGAAGGCAGGGATCTCTGTTGGTCTGATGAGCTGTCATCTCTGCATCGATGGTGAGTCACACAGGACTTGGGGCTTTATCTTTGTCTTGGTCTTCATCTTTGTCTTGGTCTTCATCTTTGCCTTGGTCTTCATCTTTGCCTTGGTCTTTGTCTTTTCCTTGGTCTTCA
>VMRN01000416.1:29653-40111 GCA_010277015.1 Poeciliopsis turrubarensis
CACCCGCACTCGGTCCACCCGCACTCGGTCCACCCGCACTCGGTCCAGCGCTCCAACAACGGAGCGGAAAATGTCTTCAGGTGTCGTGGTGTCTGTCATGGGCACCAACTCTAGAAACGCCTCTGTGACAGTCAACGTCTGATCAACTCCACGAATAAATATGGCCAGTTGAGCGACATCCGCAACATCAGTACTCTCATCAATTGCAACAGAAAATGCCAGAAACGACTCCGTTTTGCATTTGAGCTGGTTGTCCAAATCTGCCGATAGTTCGGAGATCCTTTCTGCGACGGTATTTCTAGTCAATCTAATATTGGCAAAAGCTTGTCGCTTCTCAGGACACACAACTTCAGCAGCCTTCAGCCTGCAGTTCTTGAGAACTCTCCCTCACAGAATGGCTTTGATGCTAACGCTACTTGGCTAGCAGTTAGCTCGCTTTCACCGCAGCATCACTGGCCTCTCGACTCCGGGTGAAAACAGATTGCTGTTTCCTCAGACCCGTCAACATTTCATTCATCTTCTGATTTCTCAGTTCTCCTCGCAAGTGCTTGTATTTTTCACCATGCTGAGTTTCATAGTGGCGCCGAATATTGTTTTCCTTAAGCACCGGAACCTGCTGCAGGCACACAAGGCACACGGGTTTTCCATTCACCTCTATGAATAAATAAGAAGTAATTTTTCTTGAAAAATCCGACACTCTGTGTCTACCTTTCTCTTTTTTGACAAAGACATGTTGTTGATTAGGTTGCCGGGGCCAAAATAAAACGCTGATAAAGCGATAGAATCGAAGCTGTTCACAGAACCTGAAGCTCAGTGCTGCCATCTGCTGTTAGTTCTGATGCAGTATTGCATCATGTTGTCTGCTCTGAATAAAACAGCGCCCCTCGTGGACAGTATAGGAGCTGCAGATTTTCAATTAAACAAAGTGCATGTTTTTTTTTTTTTAGTTATAATGGTGTGTTATATACTAAATCGTTCGGCCGTACATTTGACACCCCTGGTGTAAATGGTAAGCCTCAGAGAACTGTGACTGAAAATGTGATGCCAACCACAGCAAATAGGCTTCCAGAAGTGACCATACGGCGGGATTTTAAAATTTATGGTCAGTAGGGAAGAAGGGTCAGGAAGACAGGCTCTCATACACAAACTTGATGCATCAGATTGAGAGAGGCCTGAGTAAAGGACATTGTGATGCTGAAATAATAGAAGTTGTAATAAAATCAATCAGCCCTGGGTTAACCATTCGTGTCATGCTTGAAATTAAACGTGATCAGACCCGGCCCCAACTCAAAGCAATTTTAAAGGGAAACTTTAAAGAGGATAGCTCAACAGATATCCATCAAAGTCTGATAAATATCACTCAGGACAGTCATGAATCCCCCGAGAATGTCCTCTTCAGAGAGCAATTGAACTGAAAGAGAGGCTGCTGCTTGCTACAAGGGAAGTCGAGGCAGATGAGCTTTCAGAGGAAATTCCTGAGGTCAGTCAGTACTGGACTGTTGAGTGACAACATAAAGTTCCAGCTAAAGCTTTACCGTGATGATCAAACTGTGACAGATGAGACTCTTATTGAAAAGATGAATGAGGCTGCAAGTGTGGAGGCAGAACGACAGTCCAAACAGAGGAAAAGCTACAACACTGAAATTCCAAAAATTAACGAGTTACAAACAGAGATGCAAACCAGGTTGTACCTAATGCCAGCTTGGCAATCCAAGAACAGTCAGCTGAAGTGGTGAAGCAGAAAACCCGCAAAACCTGTGCACCCACCAGTTCAAGGGAGTCCGAGATGTCCGAGGGTGAAACAGTAAGACTTCAGAGAAGAGATCGCGGAAATGAAGAAAAGCATGACCAGCTCTCAGTCTACTCACCAAGCAAGAAAGAATGTTAAAAGGGGATGCAAGGAATGTGTAGAGCACAACATAAGTGATCAATGTGAGCATTGTTTTAAATGTGGACAGTTGGGACACCTCTCTGGAGGCTGCAGGGGATGGAAAGGGGTGACTGTGAAACCTGATGGCATGAATGTCAATATGCAAATCTCCACACACTCACAACAACAGACTGTAGTCCAAGGAGAAGCGGAGGAAAAGCTGTACGAGCGGCTCTGTGAACGGATCAGACAGCTGGAGGAGCAAGTGGAAATGAATGAGAAATCAAAAAGAATCGTTGGTTCCACTTACGCCAGTCACCTCTCCGTACATCATTACACCAAGCTGAAAGCACCAATAGGAAATAAGTGCATGGTGGACTGCTTCTTTGAGGATGTGCCAACCAAGGCGTTGTGGGATACCGGCTCCCAGGTCACCATCATAAATGAAAGCCTGAGGAGATCCCACCTTCCCCACATTAAGTTACGCAGCACAGGTGAGCTCCTAGAGGAGGGAGAGACTTTGGTTGGGAAAGCAGCAAACCAGACTCCCATTCCCTTTGCAGGTTGGGTTGAAGTAAAATTCAAACTAGGATCAAAGGGAGGCCTAAATCCAGAACTGATTGTGCCAGTGCTCGTCTAATGAGCCTGGAGTGGCTGAGTCACCAATAATTGGCTACAATTAGTAAAGAATGGCATGGAGCACCACCCTGGTGTTACATCCATAGCAGTAAAAGAGGTTTTCTCATTCGACTGCAAAAAGGCCGAGGAGTTAATTCACCCAGTAAAAACAGCTCACCAAATTAATGAAAAAGCTATGGTGAAAATAGGACGTCTAAAAACAGTGATTCCTGCGGGTCAGACCAAAGAGGTGAAGTGTAATGTGAGGATTGGTCCACTCTCAAAAACACAGAAAGTACTGTTTGAGCCTGAGGAGGTTCCAAAATGGCCTGAGGGCTTGAACAGTGGTCTGCCTGAAAAAGGGAAACCAGTCAGCAGTATCGATCCCAGTCACAAACGGCAGCCATTCACACATTACCTTGATACCCTGCACTGTACTGGGATACTTACAGCAGATTAAAGCAGTTTATCCAGTAGAAGCCAGACCTGTCGGTGTAAGTGAAAAGAAAACAGAGATAATCTCACCTGCCAGCGACCGCAACTGTCGAACTTTTGACGAACCACATAAAGAATACAGAGAATCTGAGGCATCCAAACATGATCTGTGGGATCCTCCAGTGCCCATTGACCACCTAACTCCCGAGCAGAAAAACGATGCAAGGAGGATGCTTCATAAGGAGTGTAATGCATTTTCTAAGGATGAGCATGATGTGGGGTGCATCCCATCCCTGCAATTAAAAATCAGGCTGAGCGACACAACCCCAGTAAGGCGGACTTATACATCTGTCCCCAAACCGCTTCTCAAGGAGGTGAAGGAATATTTGGAAGATCTGCTGAACAAAGGTTGGATTCAAAAGTCCCGATCTCCATATTCATCACCCATAGTTTGTGTGCGCAAGAAAGATGGGAGCCTCTGCTTGTGCGTGGATTATCATGAGCTGAACTGGAAATCCATTCCGGATCGTCATCCCATCCCTTGAGTGCAGGATATGCTTAATAACCTGAGTGGAAGTGTATGGTTCTCTGTCTTGGACCAGGGCAAGGCATACCATCAGGGTTTCCTGGAGGAGAGTAGCAGACCATTGACCGCATTCATAACACCTTGGGGTTTATATGAGTGGATCAGGATTCCCTTCGGCCTGTCCTCAGCTCCAGCAGAGTTCCAGCGCAGTATGAAGGAGTGCCTCGCCAGTCTTAGGGATGAAACATCTCAGCCATATTTGGATGACAATCTAGTCCATAGCCAGTCATTTGAGAATCACCTACGCGAAATGAGAGAGGTGCTGTGTCGTTATCAGATTCATGGAGTAAAATTAACATCAAGAAAATGTGAAATCTTCAAAGACAAGATGAAGTGTCTGGGAAAGATTGTATCCAAGGATGGCTACTGCATGGATCCTGCTGAGATCGCACCAGTACAAGCACTCAAAGACCGCATACCAACAACAGTAGGTGATGTGAGAAAAATGTTGGGCTTACTATCATACTATTGTCCATATACTTCCAACTTCTCACGCACTGCTAAGCGCCTGTACAGCCTGCTGTCCATAGAAAAGAAACCTGTAAAGGTAGCGAAGGGAGGAGGGTCAAAACCAAACAAGGGAAACCAAAAGCTCAGACCAGCTTCCCTCAAGCCATCCAATAGAATGGACAAAACATCATAAGGATGTTCTCTGCCAGCTGTTGGAGTATTTGCTGTCTCCTCCTCTATTAGGTTACCCTGACTTTGAGAAACCATTTGTATTGCACTGTGATGCTTCTCAAGAAGGCCTCGGTGCAGTCCTGTACCAGAGACAACAAGGCAAACTTATGGTCATAGGTTATGGGTCAAGGACAGTAACTTCCCCAGAAGAGAATTACCACCTCCATCCTGGAAAGTTGGAGTTCTTAGCAATGAAGTGGGCAATCTGTGAGCGTTTCAGAGAGTACCTTCATTATGCACCCTCTTTTGTCGTCTACACAGACAATAATATCAGCCAAGATAAACGCCACCACACACCGCTGGATAGCCGAATTAGCAAACTTTAACTTCTCCATCAAGTATTGATCGAGAAAAGTTAATGGGTACGCAGATGGGCTGTCTAGGATCCCCCTGGACGTGCAGGAGTATATGCGGACATGTATCCAGGAGATGGCGCCAGAGGTAATCTTGTCTGTCATACAATCAGTCCAGCTAACATACCATGATCAAGGGCCATGGTTGTATCCTGCAGTCATAATGGCAGCCTGCAATGATGAAGAACAGGAACACATAACACCATCAGTGGCCAAAATATCAACAGAGGACCTCAGAAAAGCACAGGAAGATTCGATGATTGGCAGGGTGCGTGAGTTTGTGGTGAGAAAACAGTGACCCCAGCATGCCAAAAGAAATTGGCGTGATGGCATCTCTGTATTCGCTAGAGAAAGAAACAAACTGTATGTCAATGAAGATGGCATTCTTTTTAGGAAGTCTTCCAATCGAATTAAACTTGTGCTGCCCAAGGTGTTCCACCAGCTAATATATAAAGAACTGCATGAAGAAATTGGACACCTTGGTGTGGAAAGAACATTGAACTTAATCTGTGACCGATTTTACTGGCCATATATGAAAAGGGATGTGGAACACTATGTGACAAGGGTTTGTAGTTGCCTGAAGCGGAAGCATCCAAACAGGATAACCAGAGTACCACTGGTCAATATTATTACCACACATCCATTCGAGATGGTCTCCATTGACTTCCTTCATTTGGAGCGTTGTAAAGGAGGATATAAATATATCCTTGTCATAGATCACTTTACACATTTCGCTCAAGCATATGCATGCACAAACAAATCAGCAAAAACTGCTGCAGGAAAGAGCTTTGGAGACTTTGCCCTAAAATTTGGATTTCCAGCTAAACTTCGTCACGATCAGGGCAGAGAATTTGAAGATAAGCTGTTTTCTAAACTGTAAAAGTATTGTGGCATTCAAGGTTCCCGGAAAACTCCCTACCATGCAGCTGGCAATGGTCAAGCAGAGAGATTTAATCGAACTCTTCTTTCAATGCTCAGAAACCTGACAGAAAAATAAAAGTCAGATTGGAAGAGCTCCCTCCTAAAAGTGGTGCATGCGTATAATTGTACGTGCAGCGAAGCAACCGGATATGCACCTTACTACCTTCTCTATGGCAGGAGTCCTCGACTGCAAGTGGACAGGATGTTTGGTGGAGAAAAGCTTTCTTGACAACTCCAAGTGATCAGAGCACCTCCCACAGTGATTATGCCAGTAAGTGGAGAAAGAGGATGCAAGAAGCTTACAAGTTGGCATCTGAGACAGCACATAGGGAGCGGAACAGGGCAAAGATGGAGACTGATCGGAAAATTCATGGAGTGGAACTGCAGCTTGATGTCGGGTCTTAGTGCAGAATTTCAAGAAGAAAGGAGGACCAGGAAAAGAAGATTGTGTTGACAAGAATGGTGACAGCAGCTCTGATGTGGAAGACAACTGGAGGCTCATGGGGAACCAGTTCACCCCCTCCCATTGAAGTGTGATTCAGTTTTGATCAGGCGCTGAGGGCAGCCTGGGTCCTAAGTTTGTGTGTGTTGTTTTTGAACAGGTGCTTAGGAGAGCCTGGGTCCTAAGTTGCAAAATTTCTAAGTTTCTGTATTGTTGAAAAAGGAAAGTAAAGGAAAGTAAAAACCACATTTTGTGTTCGAGTGTGCAACAACAATACTCTTGAATAAGCTCCAAGAATATAGATCTATAGATCCCTTGCAGCAGGACGTCACAAACGCACAATTTAACTAAGATAAAAATATGGAGGCCGAGGGAAGTAGGTCAGATATGGTTGACTTTGACAAACTTAACAAATAGATGTGATGTGGAATAAGTTGTGTTTTGGACAGATCATCAGCAAAGCAGGTGTTTAAATTAGCTACCGTATTTCCATGACAAGAAAGCGCACCGTACTACAAGGCGCAGTCTCAATTATACGAGCCATTACTGTATTTAACATATACATAAAGCGCACCTGATTATAGGGCGCGGGTTTTACACACAATCCACGCCTGTGCTGGTCCCCTTCTTCTCCACAGTGTGACTACCCTGGATGTGGAAAGTGAGCGGCACCTCGTCCATGTTAGTGATGTGACTGGGCTGCATGTGTTTGTCGGCGACCCTAACCCTAACCCTTCATTATAATCCGCCTGGAAGCTGCTGCGCTACCGTAGTCCTGGTCCGGATGGAAAAATGCTGTTTCATGAAACAAAAACACCAAGACGGACCTCCTTAGAAATGTTCAATTTTCATTTCTTCTGCAAGAGTTACTGATTTTAGTCAAATGGTGACCATCAAAATGTTACTCCCATTCATTCTTTGCTCGATGATCCACTGTTCGAGTCTTTCCTCAAAGCCGGACATAAGGCAACCTCACATTATGTCCGGGAAACTCAGCTGCGTCTTCTTGACCTGCCGGAGCTCATTTTCCAGCTTCCTCCAGTTTGCGAACCATCGATTCATTAATCTTAAATTTACTTGGCTGCTCAAGTTCCATGTTCCTCTGCGTTGCTGATGGCCTTCAGTTTAAACTGTGCTTCATAAGCGTCTCTTTGCCATTTTCAGGGTTGTTAAAACAACAATGTACTGCATAACGCACATACCCGTTCTTTAATATGCAATCAACGCCCACACTTCCCCCTTTAACGTTCTCATGGCGTTCTCTACTATGTCCGCCTTACAACAACACACACAGGGCGCGCCGCACATTTTGAAGAAAATCTAAGACTTTCATGTGCGCCTTATAGTCCTGGAAATACGGCAATCAACCACCGCTGTTAGCATGACAAGTAGCAGCGGTGGCTAATAGCAGCAATGGCTAATAGCAGCAATGGCTAATAGCAGCGATGGCTAATAGCAGCAATGGCTAATAGCAGCAATGGCTAATAGCAGCGATGGCTAATCAACCACAGTGATCACTTATTGTAGGGCGACTGTGGTTGTGTGGCAGAATTGTCGTCTTGCAATCGGAAGGTTGTAGGTTCGATTCCAGCGTTCTCCTGCCACATGTCGATGTGCCTATGGGCAAGGCACTTAACCCCAAAATTGCCTACCGGTCTGCGTATCGGTGTATGAATGTGTGTGTGAATGGGTGAATGTGACTCTAGTGTAAAGCGCTTTGAGTGGTCAGAAATGACTGGAAAAGCTTGATATAAGTTCAGTCCATTTACCATTACTTATTAATAAAAGCAAAATGCACATCGAGCCTAAAAACTGTAACGAACTGAATGTCCTGCTCTATGTGGGAAATGTTTGAGTGTCTCCAGGTTTCCGGTTCTACCAGCTGAACGGCAAATAAACAACAGTCTGATTGGGGGGAATAAATCTGTGGATCAACCTTCCGTGACAATAGTTTGATAACATGTTTTGCAAATGACCTCATTTTGTTGGAGATCCTCCATATAAAATCCAAACCACTGCCAGATTAGTGATACAGCTGTTTCTCTCCAGAACTGAACCAATTCATCTGATTCCTCTTCAGTTTCCGTCTCATTCGCGGCTTAAACTCTCCTGTCGCCATGTTTGTTTTCTCCACCAATTGGTAGAAAATGCTCAGGTTGGGAGGGACTAGTGATGCATTCATAGGATGTCGGGTAAACCACACTAGCACTGAATTTGACAGCGAAGGTTTATTATTTGAACAACAATTTATACACAGTGGTTGCGATACAGCCATTTTAACTATCATAAGTTGAAAATATCGTGATACAGCGAGTATACGCGATACATTGCCCAGCCCTACTGCGAACCACAAAAAGGCTCTTTACCCGTGTTTGAACGGACGGCGGAGTCCGGCGGTAACAGGCGCTTAGATTCCGTGACATACCACTTGATATTTTGTTCTATGCTGCATGACTTTGTGTTTTGTGTTTATGATGTAAAGCACTTTGAAATGCCTTGTAGCTGAAATGTGCTATACAAATAAAATTTGATTGATTGAGGGACCTGATGAGCCAGATTAGTTTCCTTTTTTAATGCTGTGGTCTACGTTACCTTTCAGTCTTTAGAGGATCATTTTCAGTCCCTAGAAGAGCTTTTGAACTTTGGCCAGCCTGACACACAAATGAAGAAGGACGAGTCTAAAATTCTTCAAGACAAACTTCCCTTTGGAGACCAGCCTGATATTGATGGGAGTGCACCGGTTACAGAGACGGAAAACCTTCCAGAAACACAGTTCACCGCATTTGTACTTCTCAAAATGAGATCTGTGAGTTGTACCCAAATCTGTGGATTATCTACGGATAGCCTGGACTCTCCCTGTTCCATCTGCAGAGAGGAGCTTTTCCAAGCTCAAACTAATAAAGAACTATTTCAGATCTTCTATGGCACAAGAACGGCTCAGTGGACCAGCAGTGATCAGTATCAACAATCAGATTTCTTACAGTCATAAATAACTTTGCAACCAGAAAAGCCAGGAAGCATAGGTTTTAAAAAGTTTGTGAAGTTCTGCGTAAAAAGTGACATAAATCAGTCAAATGTCTGTGAAACATTTTGAGTTCAGCTTTTGCAAACTGTTGCATACATTTATATATAGTAGTTTTAAGAACTAATTATTCAACTATATTTATTTTTAAACCATTTCATGTGATTTCAAGTGATTGTTCATTTACATTGTTTAAATATTTTCTTGATTTTTAATTTTATTTAATTTTGTCTGGTTTTGCACAATTTATTTTTATGTATGCAAGTTATTTTTATCTGTTATTGATCTTGCACTACAAATTAATTTGAACATTATTGTTGCAGATCTATGGAACCAAAGATAATAAAATAAATGCCATTTTTGCAATAAAATATGTTTCATACTTTTGGGGGGGTTTTTTGTTGTTGTTGCTGTTAGCATCACTGGTTGCATGTAGCATCACTGGTTGCATGTAGCATCACTGGTTGCATGTATTAAACTCATAAATAATTATTTGGCCCTCTACCCATTAGAGGGCCAAATAAAGAGAAGCCAAAGATCACAGTTGTGAGCTTTAATATTACTTTATCCGTTAAATCAAATCAGTTTCTATGTTTTCAATGCCATATTACTCGAACATAAATATTTAATTTTTAGAAAGTTAGACTTCATCAGTTTATTGGTAGGCAGTTTTGTTAATACATTCTGCCATGATTGGACTTTAGAGGACATTCATCTGATCCAATGCGGTGTTTTCGAAGCGCACTGAACGTTTCTCTGCTGAAACTTATGTTTCATATCACATTTTCACATGTAACAAACATATTTAAGTCCATTTTTTATCGTAAAACTTTACAAACGGTTTTGTCGCACAGGCAGCATTTTAAACAGGCAGCAACGCAGCCACCAACAATTCAGAAACATCTGCGGTGTTTTGGATTCGCCACCAGTTGATCTAAAACACCGGAACAACTGAGCAGGTGGTACTGACCGCTTCACTGCTGGGTCCGAACCGGTCCAGGAACCGCTGCAGGGAGCCCATCCTCAGCCTCCAGGACCGAACCGAACCGGGCTGGAGGACCTGTGAGTGTAGATTCTGGTTCTGCTTCTCCTTAGCCCGAACAGAACCGGGCCGAAGAGTCCGAACCTCTGCAGAACTCTGGTTCTGGTTCTGAAAGTGGCGCTAAAACTTTCTTCTTCTGTCTCTCTGAGCTGTTTGCAAGTACACTTCGCTGCAGCCTGCGGAAAGGGGCGGTGACGGACCACTGTCAGTCTCATACCTTATATGGAAATGGGACTATTACATTCCGGAAGTGAAGGGGGCGCCAGTGACACCATTTCCTGTACTAGCCGTGTTTTAATAATAATAATAATAATAACACATTTTATTTGACAACGCCTTTCAAAACACCCAAAAACACTTTTAACATTTAAAATTAATTACAAATTAACTATAAATTCAATAGTAAGGAAATGACATACCACGTGTTACGTTATGTTAGTGACGTGGTATGTCAGTCACGTGGTATGTCAGTCACGTGGTATGTCAGT
>VMRN01000417.1:10775-25942 GCA_010277015.1 Poeciliopsis turrubarensis
ACACACACACACACACACACACACACACACGACTCCACTGCTTTTCAGTTAAAGGTTGTTTTGTTTTTTCTAACCAGAGGAGAGGATTTGTTTTGTTTTTTAAGCCTTAGTGAGAAACTGCTGACGTTGCCTGGAGACGGCGCCTCCTGCTGTTTCCTCTCTGGTCTGGCTCATGTTTCACCTTCAGCTTCAGGATGTTTGTGGGAGCAGCTGGTGTCGACTCAGCAGGTTAAACACTGGTTGGTTGCAGCTCTGACCTGTTTCCTCTCTTCAGATGAACCTTCATCTCCTCTGTTTACAGCCTGCTTTTCTTTAGCTTCAGGGTTTAAATCTGAACGTGGAGCGCTGTCAACGCTTTTAATTTTTCAATCTTTTAGTTTTTTTATGTTGGAAAAATCTCAACTTTCTCTCTTACATTTATTTCACCAAACATCCTGATATCTGATCAGAAAATCTCTCAATTTGATTGAATAAAGTGAATTTTTATGCCGTTAATGATTTCTCCCTGAAATCTGGATTAATCCAGAATGAAAACAGGTTAAATCTGCAGCCTGCTGGATTAAAAAAGGTCTGCGGCTGTTTGTGGCGATGCGTTCAGGGTCATTGTGTATTTTATGATTAGTTTCATGAAGCAGGGCTCCTGTAGTGGTGATCTGGATGTTTTTCTGAGTAACGGTCTAGTTAAAACCTGCTGAACGGTTTCTCTCTAAGCGGCCCGTCTGGACCCAGAACTTCCACTATCGGGTCGGGAAGTTGTTGAACTGGAAGCACTGGTTTCTGGCTAATTTATTCCAGTTTGGCCTTCAGTGGGCGGGGTTTCTGATGTCCTTGACTCCCCACCAGGGGGCGGTGTTTGCGGTTCAGAGGCTGTTTGTTGGATTTGAATTTTACTGTGAAGAATCAAACGAACAGCGGAGACTCGGCTCTTCCTGGACTGATTTCATTCAGTTTCAAGCTTTTTCTTTGATTTGCTTTTGAAGATGCAGAAAATAAACTGATGATTTGCTGTAAAACTGCTTCTGTGTTCCTTTAACTTTCACCGTGTAAAAATCAATTCTTGCTCCAATTTTCATCATTTTTTATTGAACAACCTACAAATGATACTATATATTTTTAGAGATCACTTCAGTGCCATTTTTTTCAATAACTGTGTATCAGGTGAGTATTCAGTTTGCAATCCTTCAATTTGCCACCAGATGTCGCTACATCTTTGTTTATTAGGAAAAGTTGCTGGAATGAAAGGTCAATCTGGAAAGTGGAGATCTTATTGTTTAAGGCCTGGATGAAATTATTTACTGAAATCTTTTATTTGTAAGTCCACCATCTGCCATTTTGTGTTTTCCAGGGTCTGATCCATGCAGTATTTCCTCCTGGTCATAAACAAACATCTGAATAAATCAGTTTATTAAATGTTGGTCTGTTGTGTTCAGAACATCAGCAGTTTTAATCCTGGTGGAATCTGGGAAAAGCTTGAATAATTGGTTATTTGCTGACATGATAATGGACAAAATGATTGTAACCATGGTAACACAATCACACTTTTAAAAAACATCTTTACAAAAAGTGAAGTATGAAGTCCTCCAGAACGTTCTGGTACATGTGGACCAGAACGTTCTGGTACATGTGGACCAGAACCAGCAGAAAACATGGCGACCCAAACCAACACAACCAACCAACGATCGTCGTCCTAACTCTGCAGGAAAACTCAAAACTTCAAAAGATAAAAAAATTGCTGGGTTGCAGATTAGGTAGTACTGACGTCACGCAAAAATTCGGGGTCAGTTCGTGATTGCCGCCCTAAGGTTTGCGTTCACACTGCAGCCTGAAGTGACCCGATGTTTTGTCAGATCGGGTTTTGCTGTCGTTCGGCCTGTACGTGTCCCGCATGCGCAGTAGAGGGCGCAATAGCGTCATCATTCACAGTGTTTGCGGAAGTAAACATGGACCCAAGAGAGACAGAGAGTGACGGAGAGAGAGCCAAGGTAACAGGAAGGTTTTAAGTAAGGATCTCGTCCTTTAAATTGTGTTTCCATATAATTTATTGGACATTTACTGAGAAAGACCAGCATTCATAATCTCGGTAAAATATATTATTCTATATATACTGGGAGCTGGGAGCATTTCCCTGCTGTCTCTGGCCATCAACTGGTTTTAATGGCTTTCTGTGGTTGACCTACATTGTAGGAATGCTTTATGACTTAACATTAACATTCAACTAAAGCATGAATTTGGGTTTACAGAAGCTGAGTAAATGATTTAGCAGTAGATCCAAGCACATAGAAATAACATGGGTTAGCTTGCTGTTAGCGATAGCATTAAGCCATTTTAAGAATTACTTCCTAAAATTACTATTTTAAGCAATAGTAATTAAAATACTACTTTAATATTATATATATATGTATATATATATATATATATATATATATATATATATATATGGACTTATAGATGCTAAGAATAAATACCAGCAGCCACAGTCAGAAACTTAACTGTTTTTTTTATCAATAAACATTGAAAACAGAGAATAGCATGAATATTCAGCAGCAGGACGTCAGGATTTGGCTCATTTGTGTCAAGTAAAGCAAAAATTCAACAACATCAACAATCAAGAGTGAATATTTCAAGTCAGACAACAAGAGGAGTTTCTCCTTGTGCTACAGTTTGGACAGAAATGGTTCTGTGAAGTTTAGCTGACCCGTGTTCCTTAGTGAGGACCAGCAGGTTCTGGACTGGTTCCGTCCAGAGCTGAACTTAAAATTCACTGAGTTACACACGCTTTCTCACTTCGAACGCATTTAAAGTTACATTTACAGAAACAACATAGTACAATAATAGTATAATAAACATGTCATCATTAACAAGAAACTGACCTATTCTTTGTGGAATTGGTGTTTTATTGTAGAACCCTGGCAGAACCAGCAGGGGGAGCAGTTCTGCCTGCTTTCCATTTGCCACATTAATTTTCAAAAGAACTAACTTGGAACAGTTCTTCTTTTAAGTTTTGACTTGGAATGTGAAAATCCAATATGGCTGCCACCTTACTAAGTCACAGTGACAAATTTCAAATCAAATCCGTCAAACACATTGTGTAACTCGCTGTAAACCTGTCAGTGAGAAATAACAGAAGTTCGCCTGGAGATGGAGAAGGAGAAGTGAATTCTCTGAGTTGCAGATCAGAAAAGCGCTGAGCAGAATGCGATGTCTCAAAAACCCGAGTTAGAACTTCTAAAACGCAGCATGAACACGGTAAACATCCCCTGCCGTCTGTCTCCATGTTGACAGCACAAGTAGAAGATTTGTTTACATTTAAAACAAGTTTAGATTATTCCAGACTACTGAATAATCTTTAAAAATTTAGTTAGAATCTCCCCACCAACTCTGATGGTTGGTAAAATTTACATTTTTCCACTTCGTCTCCACCTCCTGTTGACATGCACACAGATTTTGGTGCGAGTTTTAAAAACTGATGTATCTGTGATGCCCAAAGAGGATCAAGCAACATGTTGGACATGTCCTCCTCCGTCCTTCTACTGTCTACAAAACAGAACCGTTTGTGTTATTTTGTTCACACAATGTTGTCTTCAACAAAATGTCAATTTTAGTAAGCTTAATTTTATCTCCATCTGCTTTTGCAGGACTTGTATACAATTGTTTTGATAGGAAACCAACGGATTGTGTAAATGCAGATTTTGTTTTTCCTTTTTACAAAATGGCAGTTATAAATATCTGGAGTAGAGCAGTGTGACCTGGGAATCCAGTTTCAACCCGTTTTTTTCTTTTTCTGAAAGATTTAAGGTTACAGGCATCATGTTGACTGACAGTAAAAGCATATCTTCAGAAATCTGGAATAGTTTCAGTTCACGGCAGTAAATGTTGGAAGCAGAAGCGCCCAGGATTGAAACACCTGCATCGTCCTGCAGCATCCGAACCCACATGTTAGAGCAGGAGAGTTGAGCCAGTCTTTTTAAGGTAGCCTGAATTAGCTTATGTTTTTACACTTTATCTGTAAGAACAGATCAACTGTAACAGATAAACATTACCCAGCCTGCTGCTGGGTAATGTTTGGCTCCATTTTCCAGATGGGATCATCCAATCAGCTTCGAGTCAAAGGTTGGACCTTTGCCTGAAGGAACAGGAAGTTCTTGTTCTGTTTCAGTTCCTCTGGAGAACTGACAGTTGTTGGTCCAATTTAAAACAGAACACAGTTTATCTGAGCAAAGCCACAGCTTCAGTCTATCTGAACGCTGCTGCCCCCTAGCGGACAGGAGTGTACAGTGCGCCTCCCAGTCCCAGGTACTCCAGGTTCTCTGCTGCAGGGAGGAACATGCCGTTCCCAGTGAGCGCTCCAGTCTGCGGTGGGAAGGCGGCCTGGTAGTCGGCCTGGTAGTCGGCCTGGTAGTCGGGGTCGTCCATGCTGCCACTGGACACCAGGGCGAGGGTGTTTTGGTTTGTGTTCAGGTACTCCGGTCTGGAGAAGGTGGTCTCTGCCTCCTGGGAGCTCAGCGACACGGGGCCCCAGCCCTCCATCAGGTCCTCATAGTTGGGATTGTAGATATCGGACAGCCTGCTGCTGGTTTCACTCCCAGGCTGGTTAACGTACTCTGCAACACAAACATCAGGAACATCAGGAAGATTTGTTTAGGTCCTGGACTCGGTTGCTATGGTGAAACTCCTTGTTTGCATCTGACTCCTATCCTGTCTGTTTGACTCCATTATTTTGATCACTTCCTGATTTCTGGCATAAAGTGATCGCTGATCAGAACCTACCGTGACCGTCCAGGTCTTTCTCCAGCGCGTTCTCGGTCGGGTCGGAGATGTACCGGAGAGCGATGCTGTTCTCTCTCACCGGATGGCCGTTCTAAACAAACACACACAGTTCAGATGGATCAGTGTTCATGCTGGATAAAGCATTTCCATTATTTCACTTTACGTATTGTTCTGCCCCCTTGTGGTTGGCAGTAACAGGTCATGTGTGCTAACATCATAGGTGTAATAAAGAGTTGACCCCACATTGGCTGCTCGGGTACAGGAAATTCGGCGGCCATCTTGGAGTGGTTGTTCCTCCTATTTGGATAAACCAAACAGCAGAAGAAGAAGCACTGCTGGATGTTTTTGTTCAGATTGACGGACTATTTACGTGAGATCTCAGGGGATAACATGTTATAATTAGAATATTACTATACTGTATTTATGAAATGAATAATATTAGTTACAGTGCTTGGTGTAAAACCTCCGCCATGAAGAATAACTGAGATTTAGTAAATTTGAAATTGACATTGATTTAGATTATCCAACACAAGAAATAAAACAATATTATATATAATTATCAATATGTTATGTGTTATAACAATCCAAAGCAAATACTACACAGGTGTCAAAGAATATTATTTATGTGCAATTCTTTCACTCTGTCAAAAGTAAGATATGTCCTGTTTTTATTTTGAAGGTTTCATAAAGACACCATGTGAGGAAGAACTGGACCCACGACTCGTCAGCGGCGGCAGGTGAGAGCGCCTGCTGTTTACCGTCTATGGCTAAAATCCCAACACCAACTAAACCGGCTCTATATTATACATTTGATAACCAGTGAAGATATAAAACACAAAACGTTGAAGGATCAGATTATCGAGACACAAATTCAGATGAACATGTTGGCCGCTGTCTGTATGAGCAGCAGCCATGTTGGATTCTGAGACCCAGCCGGGGTGGGACTCTCCGGGTCAGAATGAAAACTCCTGGACTTGTGTCAGGTTGTTGTTCGGTTAGCATCAGAGTGTTTACCAGCGGGATGCAGGGGTTGCTGCCCTGGCGGTTTATCCGTTTGTACGGCAGCAGGTATTCATCGGCGTCCACCACGTCGTCATCAGAGCTCAGCAGGCGGGAGAAAAGCCTCCGATCAGACGGATTCGGCAGGTTGCCCTGGGAAACAAGTCAGAGACGACCGTCACAGTCAAATATACTTTATTATCCCAAACTTGATTAGATTCACTTCTTAATGTTCAGTTACTTTATAAAAAACATTTATATTTTGATTTGAACTCTTTAGACATAATTTTTGAAAAGTAAAGTGAAAACCCAAAATTATTCTGTTGGTGTTCTACAGTGGGATCAGGTGGAGGCGGTGGCGTACCGGTATGACCAGGTACCTGGACGGGTCCCGGGCCATCTGGGAGAACTCGCCCACCAGCTCTCTGAACCTGGGTCTGCTGGACGGGTCGATCATCCAGCCTGCAGGGACACGGGGACAACACACTACCCTGAGGAAGCAGCCCCAGCCAGTCTGCAGCGCCACCTGCAGGGTCAGCTCTTACACTTCAGGATGATCATGTAGACTTCGATGGTGCAGATGGGAGGCTGCGGCAGCCGCTCGCCGTTCTCCAGCTCCGAGGCGATGTCTTTGGCCGGGATGCCGTCGTACGGTTTGGATCCGAACGTCATCAACTCCCAAACAGTCACACCTGCAGAGACAGGAGTGACGTTAGCTTGGTTAGCCTAGCCTAGCCTAGCCTAGCCTAGCCTAGCCTAGCCTAGCCTTGCAATAACACCGCATATAAGGAAAAAGAACAATTTCCTCATTTTCTGCAGAAACACACTGAGCCATTTCTAGTTAGACTGACTCGTAGCTGAGTATTTAATTCAGTCTAAATCCTCTGGCTGTGCAGTTTCAGATGTTTAAATGGGCTAACAGGAGGTGGAGGGTGAAGGCAGGTAGGTGGCGCTGTGGGACGATTCCTCACCGTAGCTCCACACGTCGCTCTGATGGGTGTAGGTCCACTGGAGGATCGACTCCAACGCCATCCACTTGATGGGAACCTGCTCAAAGAGATGCAGCAGTGATTCATCTGACGGGCTTTCAGTCCGGATAGCAAACAGAAACCAGTCAGGCGTTGCCATGGCACCTTTCCTCCGTCGGCGTGGTATTCCTTCTCGTCGGCCGTCAGCAGCTTGGACAAGCCGAAGTCTGTGATCTTGACGTGGTTGGGGTTTTTCAGCAGGACGTTCCGGGCTGCCAGGTCGCGGTGCACCAGGTGGCGCTCTTCCAGGTAGTTCATCCCCTGAACCAGCAGGACACAGTCTGTCATTTAACAAACCAGAACTAACCGCTAAATACATATGGAAATAGTGGAATTCCACTATTTTGTCCAGGTTATCATGAAATGTTGATTTAACTTTCAGTCAGTGTTGGGAACAGTTCCCCAGACCGTGGGATCCAGAACAACCCAAATTCACTCTAATCTCCTGACCCAGTTCAGGTTTTCCCAGCATCTAAACATTTCAGACGGGACTGAAGAGATTAAAGTCCTTCATCCTGATGCGTTCAGGTTAACGAGCCTCAGCAGGATTACTGAGCGCCGCGCTTCCTGGCTCACCTTGGCGATCTGAACACACCAGTTCAGCAGCCACTTGCCGCAGATCCGCTCCTGGTGCTGCCGGACGTAGTCCAGCAGGCAGCCGTACGGCATCAGCTGCGTCACCAGCTGCACGGCCGACGTCAGGCAGATGCCCAGCAGGCGGCAGACGTAAGGATGGTCCACGCTCGCCATCACGTACGCCTCCTGCAGGGAAGCCACAGACACCAGCAGTCCATGAATATCACATTCATCAGGTCATCTCTAATAAAACCTGCAGCGTCAGAATCAGCGACGGTCCATGAACACAACGACGCGGCAGAGCAGGTCAGAAGTATCATCTGGTCATCTTCAATTAATAATTACTTCATAAGATAAAACACAGTTTGATGCTGTATGTAAGAGTCATATTCACTTCATTACTAATGAACTATATGTGGACATAACCACAGAGAAATACTAAACTATGAACTGTTTTTAATCTTTGATTTTTTAATTATCAAATGAAAATTGTCCTACTTTCGTTCCCTTTACATCTAAATGTTTGCACTTGCTAACATTTTTTACTTTTGATCTTATTAATTGTGAAAGCGTTTCAAAACAAACCTCAGTTTAGCTTCTGTTTTGTGACAGACGTTTCCTGTATTTCCTTTGTATTATTGTCCAGTTTAACGTATTCAGATGTATCGTGGCTTAACATTCATTCCCATCATCAACCTTTAACTGTGAATGCAGCATATTGTCACATCTGGAAGGAAACAGCAGCTCTTGGAGTTGTGCTCCTACATTGATGTACAACAAGATCTGTGATGGTTTGAAATGAACTGAAGTCTGTCAGGAAACCAGCAGGAACCTGGTTAAAGAATCCTAGACAGAATGTAAATGCATTAATGTTCTCTGCTAATGAAACGTTGGGATCAGCGTTAAGCTCAGGATTGGTTTGTGATTAACGATGAGAAAATCTGGGCAGAAACAAACAGTAATCCTAATAAATGCTGGTGCTGTCCAAAGGGAACAGACCCAACACCCTACGGAACCTTGTTCTTTCTGTTCAGAAGAGCCAACACAGTTAAAGACATAAAACACAAGACAAGATGAGGGTTGGAGTCCCACCACTGCTCTTGAGCAAACTGAACCAGAGGAGAAGCAAAGCCTTACGTCCAGAACTTCCTGGTTGACTTTCGGTGATGTAGCCTCTCTCAGAACTTTGATAGCGACTGGGATCCGGATGTTTTCTCCTTCAGGGTTCCATAAACCCTGAACAGAGAGGCATGAAGTGAGTTAATTCATCATGTCAGGAGGAGAACGTCTTCTGCTTTCAGCCATCGCTGGTACCTTGTAGACCGTCCCAAAGGCCCCAGAGCCCAGAACTCGGTCCTTCTTGAACTCCGTCTCCTTCAGGATCCTCAGGAAGGCCTGATTGGGAGCCTGACCGCTCGGAGTCAACGGCTCCACCAGCTGCAACATGTCCAACAACATCAGACTCAACCAGCTTCATTTTTTCTCTCCGGTTGACATTCTTGAATCTCTTCCAAAGCCAGAGTTGTTTTTAAGAGTGACGCTCACCTCCTTCTCTTGGAGCAGGCGCCGTATCGTCCTCTTCCGTTTGATTCGCCGGCGCCTCAGTAGAACCAGAATGAGCAGCGTCACAATTACAGTGATCAGGAGTCCGCTGACCACACCCACTGCCAGAGAGGAGTGTGCGCCACTGCTGGTGGGAAACGAAGAGTCGAAAAACGGTCTGGTTTATACACTGAAAGAAATCATCAGGGTTCCAGGGTCATATCGACATAAACAGATTAATTCCTGATCAATACGAAGTCATGATTTGTGTCCCGCCCAACGACTCACAGGAAGGTTGACTGGTATGAAGAAGGCTAAGCTAACTCAACAGACTGAGCTTAAGGGGATAAGTGGTACATTTGGGCAGAGCTTTGCAAATGGATTTGGTGTTGATGTGTAAATTATTATTTTTTTAGTTGGTAAGTTCACTACAGATTCTGTTGGTTCAGACAGAACAGTTCATCAACCAGTCCACTGTGCAAACAAACTCAAACAAACTCAGCATTGTTGATGTTTTTGTTTATGATTTCTTCGTGTTTTGCTGTATGTTTGTGGTTTTTATTTGTAGTTTTACCCTTTACATCCAGACAGTCCAGGACCAGAACACCTGCAGACACAAAGACAGTAAAATCAACCTTCAGTTCTTTTCTCTGCTGGTTTAAACATCTCAGACATGACATGAAGTTTCAGTCAGAGGTTTTACCCTTGGGTGCAGTTCTGATGACAAGGCTGGCATTGGCCCATCTTATCCGCATATTTCCAGATCAGAGTGTCGACGTCTCCCATCATGCCATGGGGACACCGAGGGATGCACTGGCGGCCATCTTGAAAGTGCGCACACTTGGAGCAGTTGGCTGGCCCCTGCACAAAAAAAGGTTTAATATTCAGAGATAACAGAAATTCATGCAAAGCATTTAATTCAAATTGCAACAAATTATGGCAAAAGGTCAGTTTATGGTTTCATCTCAGAAGAAGATGAGGATACTTTTTGGAAATGCTGATTCTCCTGTGAGTAAATGGATTCTGAATTACAATGTAAAAGCTCTAATCTTTCAGACATTGCTTGAGTTGATGTGAACTCACCGGGCCGTAGCAGGTCAGGCTGTCAGTCTGCAGCAAACACTCCTGGTGACACTGAACACACCTGCCGTCCACCTGAGCCTCTCTGGGTTCACTGCACCAAGAAACAGAAAAAAAACAACTAAATTCATGCAAAAAGTAGGTAAAGAGTAGTAAAATTACATCAGAACTATAGTTGTTGTGCAGGCTGCAGGTCTCTCACCCCTGCAGCTGGTTGCAGGATGCCACACAGCTCCCCCCTCTGTCCACATGCAGACAGGAGACACACATTGTGGGCCCCGGGCCCCAGCAGCCATCCTCTGAGCACTCGCTGTCGCAGGTTTGATTCCCTCTACTGCCGTCATTCACTATGGTCTGGTCCTCAGATCGGAACAAGCGCCTCCAGTTGATGGTGTTGGCGTAGCGCAGCTTCGGCGTGTCCTTCAGGATCACATTCCCAGCGCTCACCTCCTTCAGGGAGCGCAGACCGAGCCACTGCAGGTGACTCACCTGAACCACCACAAAGCTGAACCCTCTGGAGGGAAAACACTGTTGGTCCACAGCTGGAAAACTGCAGCGGGAAGTAGAAGTTCCAGCTGTAGAAACACGGAAACTCACCTGGAAAACGTAGTTCTTCCTCTGATAATTTCCAGGTTCTCGAACACCGACAGAGACGTCATGTTTTCAGGCCACCACATGATCATCAGGTAACCTGCGACAGCAACAAGCTGAACTCTCAGGCTGGTTTCTGCAGACATGTTTCTGATCTAATGACAAAACTGGAAAACCTACCAGTAATTTCCTTCACTGTGGTCAGGTTCCACAGATACTCAGGATCCATCGGCCCGACTTTGTAATGCGGATCCCTGGAAGAACAGCCGTTACATAATCACCGACATCAGAGCAGGATATTCAAGCAGAATCAGTTTCAGAGATGATAACCGTCAACACTGGACATAAAGTCATGTACAGCTTTGAGTTTGGACAATTAGACTCTGGCTTTAGTGATCGTATATTTTTTCTCATGTTGGCATCAATGAAACATTTGCTTGTGATACATGGAAGAACTTTGATCCTCCTGTTGAACTCGACCTGAGAGCTTCTGGGCTCATTCACGGCTTAGCGTCTAATTTTCTGAACCTGAACACTGATCTGAGGCTCACCTCCGTTCAGAATAATAACTCTTACTGAATCCACATGCCTGCATTAATCAGTTGGAAAGAGCTTTCATTTTCAAGGAGTGAATTTAAGATTCTGTGTTGCCCTTGGTGACCTGTCCAGGTTGACCCCATGCTGACTCTCTGCTGACCCCGCAGAGTCAGCATGATGGATGATGGAAGGACAGAAATGTAAGAAGCGAAGGTGAAGACGTTCTCACCCTTCAAAGGAGTTCTTGTTGAGGATGATGTCGCCGTTGATCTTGGTGCAGTTCCTGAAGGACCCAATGTTGGTTGAATTGACAGCAATAGTGTTGGTTAGAGACCCGATTCCAATTCCATCACACACTGCAGGAAGAACAAGAACAACTCTGGGAATCTGCTCGGGGTGTGTGCGTGTGCGTGTGTGTGTGCGTGTGTGTGTGTGTATGCATGTGTGTGTGTGTATGCATGTGTGTGTGTGTGTGTGTGCGTGTGTGTGTGTGTTGGTCTACCTTTGGGACAGACTCCGTCGCATGGCTTGCAGCTCCGTTTGCCATTCTCATCTACCTCAAGCATTCCTGCACTGCAGGAGCGAACGCATGCACCCTCTGTCACCACGTAGTTACCTGTGAACAAAGACAAACGTTACGGCGACATCAGAGGCTAAACAACAGCCGACTCACTGACAGATGTTTACCAGCTGCAGGACGGATCTTATCAAGCTGCATTTTCAGGAACCTCAAACATCGTCATATAATCAGATCTTCACCTAAAGTAAACTATTTCTACATGTAACACTCTGCAGGCTTCAGAGGCCACTGAAGGCTGGATGATCTGATATGAATATGTTTTTTATACTTACTAGGACATTCTTTGACGCAAGCGGCTCCGAAAGTGTACTTGGTGTTGGGGTTGTCCACCACCTGGTGGCTGGTGCGGTCATAGACCTTTGGCGGAGGACAGGTGTCCTTACAGGTTCCATCATCGTTGAAGTCCCTGCAGGCCTGCAGGACGAAACGAGGAACAACTGGAGTTAGAAACTAAATGAAACAAAGACTGGACATGAGCTTTGTGAGTCACAGGAAGCAAAACTCTTTGGAACTGTTGAGGAGATTATGTCTGAGCAAAAACAAATGTTGAAAAATCTAAATGAATTTCCACTGGAGATAAAGAAAAGTTCATTCTAAAGCCCAGATGGTGAAACCCACTCACTACCTACAATGTCTATGTTCTTGATATTTCTGGCTAGTGACTTTTAGGGCAAAATACATTGTTCACACTTTAGCTAATATATTGAATATAACCTGGATCCATCCATAATCTTCT
Organism: Poeciliopsis turrubarensis; assembly: GCA_010277015.1. Taxonomy (NCBI): domain Eukaryota; kingdom Metazoa; phylum Chordata; class Actinopteri; order Cyprinodontiformes; family Poeciliidae; genus Poeciliopsis; species Poeciliopsis turrubarensis. The sequence continues at coordinate 23,212 of VMRN01000417.1, forward strand.
CCTTAATCCAGGCGAAGCCCAGACTTCCCTTTGCCAGTCACTGGAGTCATCAGTCTCATGCTCCATTTTCCCTCATTTGTGAACAAGACCTTGAGATACTTCAGCTCCTCCACTTGGGGCAGGTCATCGTCCCTGACCTGGAGAAGACGCTCTACCCTTTTCCGGCTCAAGACCTGGAGATCACGTTCTGATGAAGGCAGAAGAACCACATCATCTACAAAAAGCCCGATCCTCAGGCAATAGATGCTCAAGATCCTGGTTGTCCCTAGAAATTCGCTCCATAGAAGTTGTGAACAGGACAGTTACAAAGGGCAACTTTGTCTTTTTTACCTCTGCCAGCTGTTGCACCAGTGTAAACCTAACAGCCTGAACAGGACCTGTAACCTCTCCCTCCTGCAGTGACCTCACAGCTGAACGCTTTCTCCAAGTCCACGAAGCACCTGAACTCCTAGGCTTTTCCAAGTAATTATGGAAATCAAGAATATATTCTATCCGGTGATCAGTAGCAACATTCATGAAAATAGTCATTGCAGTTGATAGTACTTTTACTTGATCATCTGATACGGACCAGACAGTCAGTGGCTCTGGGTCCGGTGCAGCCCGCAGCACAGTGTTCGTTGCAGCAGTCGATGGGTTTGGGGCCGCGGCACCTCCTGCTGCACTGCTCGGCACACAGCAGCTTGGTGACTATCGGGGTCAGAGGCAGATTCATAAACTCACTCAACACAAACAGGCAGGATGGTGGACAGTAAAAGAAACAGTGGAAGACGTTACATTTCTGGCAGTGACCCGGTCCGGGTGCCCAACACGACCCGTTAACACAGCCGGGGTCACACTTCTGACCTGCAAACACATTCATGTTACTAACAACGTCCAGCCTGGATGAGAACATTTATGAATATTTTAGAAATGTTTTCCATACATTGGCGCTCAAACTCGTGTGGCACGATGTTCATGGTGGGATTACTGGTTTTATCCACGATGTCCCACCAGTTGATGGTTTCCATGTTGCACAGCAGGGGGTTGTGGCTGACCTTCACTCCGCCTGACAGAATCTCTGTTGGAGGCAAACAAACTAACAATGAATGTCTGTAAAAATACAGGTTTCACTCAACAACTGAAAAATGATTCATGATGCATTTCAGTCATTTTAAAAATCCATTCGGGATCAACAAGAGACTGAACATAAAATCAGGAACATAAAAACAGGAACATGGCAGCAGACACCAGAGGAGATGCTGACTAGATGTTTCCTCCTTGAACATTTTAAGCCTGACAAGAAGAACCTAAATAATCTGGAGGTTTATTCATGAATGTGACATTTCTGACCAGAGCTTTTCCTGATTTTGTAAACCGTTTTGTGGTGAATAAGGAGAAAAGCATCAACCAGCCACCAAAAAAGTCCAGCATTATGAAGCCATGTGCTCACAGCAGAGGCGTGACTCAACCAAACCAATCAAGCAGAACGTCATTCGTCATCAGGCACAAATTGCCAAGGAGCGGTCTGTTTCCTGCTGTCAGATCTCAATGTTCTGTTGAAAGAAGGCTTTGAAACGATCCTGCAGCTCCACCCACTCAACCAGCTGCCAACAAGTCCAACTGACAAACCTTTATTTGCGCAATCCTGTGGGTTTAAAAGCTCCTCCAGCATGCCTTGTCCTACACATTTATGACACATCAGTTCATATTTCCTCAGCTACAGACTTTCTCTGGTACCGGACGTTACCTGGTAAACGTCCGGTAACAAACAGTTTGTTTGTTACGAATCCGTAACGCTGACCCAATGAACGCTGACCCAATGAACGCTGACCCAATGCTGACCCAACGCTGACCCAATGAACCCTGATCCAATGAACGCTGACCCAATGAATGCTGACCCAATGAACGCTGACCCAATGCTGACCCAACGCTGACCCAATGAACGCTGACCCAATGAACGCTGACCCAATGAACGCTGACCCAATGAACGCTGACCCTTCTCCTGATTGGTGACTCTTGTTTGTGTTTATAGCATCATCCAGATGCTGCTTCACCCACCGGTCAGATTGCTGAGCTGCAGCTGCTTCAGGCCAACCTGGTAAACATCCGGTGATGACGGATTCTTTTGGTAGTTGGACATGACCAGCAGGGTGAAGCTGCCGTCGTAGAGGTTCTGTCCTCGGATCAGACGCAGGTTGACCAGTGGGATGGTGGACACCTCATTCATGGCGATCAGGACGTAACCCCCGACTTCCTGGATGGACTAAAGGGGCAGAGAGAAAGAGCTGAAGACCTGAAAAACTATCTGATTACCTTCAGCCGAGGCGTTATGACATTAACAAGCCAGTTCAACATTTATTAGAAACAACTGGAAGCTCAAAGCCCAAATTAATGATCAGATTTAAAATAGGTTTCATCACAAAAGGTTGTTTCTTGAGTTTAGGAGCCTTTCTGTGCCTGAATGATAATTCATTGGAAGAACAGATGAAACACTGAACAAAGATCAGAGGAAAAACTGGTTGGAAAGAAAACACAGATGATGTTTGGATCTGGAGCTTTCAGAAGATAAAAATGTAAACCTTAAAAGAAAGAGGAACTGAAAGTGACGAGATCAGTTTGACATGTCAGGTGTTGCAGCGTCTTTAGAAACTTTATCAGGATTTGATCAGAAAAGTGTTGGTCCGGAGGGAGAACCAGCAGCGCCTTGACGCAGCGCCTGACGCAGCGCCTGACGCAGCGCCTGACGCAGCGC